>MU842886.1:152933-179229 GCA_030867305.1 Colletotrichum zoysiae | reverse complement strand
AGTACTATTAGAGAAAGTATATAATAATTACTATTTTACCTAAACTATAGATTTAAACTAACTGCTTATAGAGAACTATATAAAGGACTATAAGCCTTAAAAGCTGTAGTAAAAATTAATAAACTTTAAGAAATCTAGAGTAAGGCTACTAATAATCTTGAATTTATTAGGGAATAAATAAGAAGATATACTAATAATTTAAGGGTTAAGGGACTAACCTTTAAGGAGGGAGATAGCGCTTATCTTCTTTAATAGAATATTAAAATAAAATAACTAAGTAATAAACTTAACTATAAGAAACTTAGACCTTTTAAAATCCTTAGGAAAGTCTTAAATGTTAATTATAAACTAGACTTACTAGATATAATAAGAATACACCTAGTATTCTATATTATGCTACTAGAACTAGTACTATAAGGATTAATTATTAAGGACCCTATTATTATTAATATAAATAAACTAAAATATAAAGTTAAATAAATTATTAACTATATTAACTACTATAATAATAATAAAATATAATATTTAGTTAAATAGGAAAACTATAGGTATAAAAATAATATATAGGAACTAGTAATAAATCTAAGTTATATACTAGAAGCACTTAAATAATATTAGACCTAATAGTATAAATAAAACCTAGTTATTATTAACTCTAGTAAATAAGGATAAAAAAGGTATAAGAATAAGAAATAAATTATTTAACTTAGGCTAATAATTAGACCCTAATAAATAGAATAACTATAAGATAAAAACCTCTTTATTTACTTAGGAATACCTACTATTAACTAAGAAATACTAATATCTTTAAATACCTTAGAGTCCCTACTAGAACCCTTTAGGGGACCTAGATCTATAAACTCTTTACTTAAGCTAAGGGAACCTTAGTCTATATTATCTAGAATACCTAGCGCTTAGAGATTATATACTACCTAAGACTTATAAGAATCTAAAGTAGGAAGGATATTATCCCCTTTATCTAACTTTTATATCCCCTATATAAACGTTTCCTATTAATACTTCTAGACCTTTTAATAAATCTAGTAAACCTATAATAGGTAACTTATAGCCTTAGCTATCTATAACTAAAGTATAGTAAACTAATAATAAAGCTCTATAAGCTTCTTACTAGCCTTCTCTTCTTTTTTATCTTACTCCTTTTATTAAGTATTTAATTTTTAAATTATAAATATAAGTTAGTAATATAAAGAAATATAGAAGATATTAAAAAAAAAAAAAAGACCTATAAGTTAAAGTAACTAAGACCTTATTATAAGGTTTTTTAGCCTTAATATAGGATTAATAATAGGAGAAACTTTTACTAAAACAGTAAACTACCTTTATATAAAAATACTAGCTATATAGTATATTAGTAGTAAGAGGATAGGCGTTAATAAAAGTAAGTAAGGTAAAACATTTAGTATCCTTAATAGAAGTCCTTTTTAATTTTAATTTCTCTATATAACTTAATATAGTATTAGCATTATAGGTAAATTAGGAAGTATACTTAACGACTCCCTAACCTAAAAGATATAACCTACTTATAGACCTTAAGGGTAAGGTCTTAAAGAGGGGAGACCTAATATTATAACCTAATAAGTTATAAGTAATACTAGCCCTACCTAGCCTAAAAGTGTAGGCAGTATAGCGTCTTATAGACTAACAGAAGGATAACTCCTTATAGAATAGAAGAACTATAGAATAAGTTATATAAAGATAAGGAATAAGACTAATATATAATAAGCAGTCTATAACTTAGACTAATATACTTAAGGCAGTCTAATAAGTAAGACTAACGTCTTAAGATTAGTCTCTAGAATATATACTTAGGATATAAGGATATTTATTCCCTAGTAGATAGATATTTCTATAGCTTTTTAATAATTAACTTATAATATATTTTTTAAATACCTTTTAGTATCTAACTTATATTTTATTACTAAGCTATATAAGTAACCTAGGATAAGTTTAACTATTTAACTGATTACTAAGTAATCCCTAGTAGCCTAAAAGACTATTACTGTTAACTAAGTATTAACCCTAGCTATACTTCTAGTAGAAACCCTACTGTTAGATATCTAGCTGTAACACCTATATCTATAACTTATTTTACTTTAATACCTTTTATAGTTTTTTATTTTACCCTTATTTTTATACTATATATCTCCTTTACTATGGTCTTTTATAGATAATATACTTAACTGGTCTAGTTACCTGTAACGTATGACTACTATTTTCTATACTGCATTACTCCTGCTAACTTAATCCACTAGCTGGGTATAAGATAATGTATTATATGTATCTTTCTATAACTAACTTGTGTAGGGAAATCTGAATTACGATGTTATGTATGATAAAGGTATAGGGGAGTACTCTGTATGGACTGATGGCTACTATGGGGGAACAACGCCAGTAGTAAAAGCCAAGATTTACCCTTGAGAACGTATGCTTGAAGTGGGACACGCGGGCAACAAATACGACGACACTGTTTCAAGGCTATTCGCCAGCCAGATTCTCATGGCGCTGTGGAAAGAAAAAGGGAGGATGACCGCAAACCAAATAGACTCTCTTCAAATCACCGGTGTAGTCAATGAGGAGACCGTCGCAGCTGCCCAAGTCGCAATGGAACAGAAGAGTTCCGATCCGCTTATGATTACGGAGGCAGACGGAGAGGCTTGGGAGGCCATGGTCGGTAGCCCCTTTGGAAAGCTCGCGGTGAGGATGGCCACGGCTGCGGGAAAGACGATCACATCAATCGCGATGGAGAAATTCGTTAGTATTGTAGCTGTCCAACATATTAAATTTCATTATGCATAAGTAGGAGTAATAGTTGTATAAAGCAGTGACAACTCTTTTATCTTATTAACATCTCTCTCCTGCTGGCTTGAGGGTACTAGCTGTTGGAACCAGAGAGACCCTGATGAGTTAGTGGATAGATCTAGGCCTGAGACGGTGGATGAGAGCTCTTAGTTAGACCATACTCCAGCATTATATCTTTAGGCTTAGTGGGACATAACTATCCAAGAGGGTGTGTTGAAGTCCGAGAGTATTTATCAGGATCTACAGCCGTCCCAAAACGGGGGCGCCTCCATCTTGTGTTGTACTTTCGGCATATCCTCGCTCCTCTGGAAATCCAAGCGTAAACAGTATTTACGATGAACAAAAAGATATCGCATGCAGGACTATTATTATGCACATCCTTGCAGACTTGAAAGATACGTCCACACTGTAGTCACAGCTCTCTCACACTGTCGTGGGGGCAATCTTTGTATCGAAGGAAGGAAGGATTGTGGATGGACATAGGGGGCCACCCACCATGTGAATCCTGCAACCCACCACCTGCTATGGTGTAAGACGATAAGAAGTGCAGCTGCAGCTTGAAAAGGATTATCTACCCGAGAATGACTGATAAAGTTTAGTGTGGGGATTTATTTCTGGTGTTGTCTGGACGAGATCACTTGCTGTATTGACATTTTCCTACCTTACATTGTGTGGATTATTTGTTGATTTCGGTATCAGGCCACTTTGAAAACCCGGCGCACGAACACATGTCAGCCATTTCTAGCAACGCTCATGATGAAGAATGTCGTGAGGCCATTTCTGTTGGCCCTGGTCTTATGTCAAGTTACATTGACGGTCTTTATGGGCGCATGGTTATGCTTTCGAGTATTTGAGGGTCACGTAAACCTCCGTACTATCTTTCATTTGCACACTGATTACGAACCTGGCAGAGGTGTCGCATTCGAATCTTTCAACAAACATGGTGTCCCAATCTACGAAACTAGATTCCCACCTGAGCCTCCAGCATTTATGCGCATCTCTGCACCAGAGGCTGACAACAGCCAACAATCATCAGTATCGCAGCCTTCGTTAGATATCATCCTGGCACACCCAAGACTCTTTGCAAGACGGAAGAAGTGGAGTGAACTTCCTCTCCTCATTCAAAGCGACCCTTATCTGAAGTCATGGAACACCACCATCTTTGATCTTGCCGTCAAGTTGTACGCCAAGCCGCCGGTGAAATACTCCATCGACGGATCTCTTACCGGAAGTGGAGTCCTCGACGTGGCGAGGGAGCTGCAACTGCGCATCAAGAACTGGGCATATGCGTATCGCATGTCTCACGACCCTATGTGGAAAGATAGGATCTGGGAAGAATTACGCGTGGCATCAGGGAACTCGACTCACTATTTTGGAGCACACGGGGACAATTGGAATACTGCGTAAGTATCGTCCCATGTCAAATCGTAGTCTTGTTCGATTTCTAAACAAGCCTCTAGGCATTGGCTTGACGTAGGCGAATTCCTGGTCGCCTTTAGTTACGCATATGATTGGCTCCATGATGTCTGGACCGTTGAGGAACGAAATCCACTCATGTGGTCCATTGTTTCGTTAGGTCTTTCGAAGGGACTGGAGGCTTATGAGCGATCTGAGTGGTTCCTCTCAGTTAGATCGAACTGGAACTGTACGTATTTACACTCATATGACGCGTTTGACTTACTGGATACTGAGCACAAAGCCAGGTGTGACCAACGGAGGTATGATTATCGGTGCGCTGGCCGTGTACCATGAAGATCCGACGGGAGTCGCGCGGCAGCTGCTACCGCTTGCTATGAACAACGCTCGGCAGTACTGCGCCCAAGCCGTGGAGTCTGATGGAACTTGGACAGAAACACCAGACTACTGGTAGGTCTAACAGATTTCCAATACTGAAAGGAAATGACTGAAGGGGACCCAGGTATTTCGGAACTCAGGCGCATGCTCAACTGGCTTCCGCGCTCCTGACAGCTACAGGTGGCACGCACCAGCTCCTGACTGCCAGTCCTGGTTTCCAAAACACATCCTTGTTCCATATATATAATTATGGAATGACGGAGAAGTTTAACTATGGAGACTGCGGCCCAGCCAAACTCACCGCAACAGCGAATGCTCTTCTATTTTATGGCGATGAATTCGGTGATCCGGTGCCGATACTTTATGAAAGAGACCGTCCCCGCGCGGCTGACCCATTGAGCATCTTGTGGTATAGACCTGATGTTACTGGAGATTGGTTCCGTGACTTGCCACTTGATCGTGACTTTCCGGATAGTGCTGGTGCATGGGTTTCGATGAGGTCGAGTTGGACGAACCCTGAGGGCTTATTTGTTGGCATGAAAGCGGGTCGCATGACAGGCCACGCATCGCGTATGTCTGTTCATCATGCAAGAGAGCCTCCGGCTAACAAATCATCACAGATGGTAATCTTGATGCCGGCGATTTCGTCTTCGACGCAATGGGCGAACGATGGGCTGGCGAGTTGTGCCAGGACGACTATCTGGCAGAGGGCTACTTCTCGAGTGAAGCCCAGGATAGCAAGCGTTGGGACTATTACCGCTGCAGAACTGAGGGGCAAAACACCCTGGTCCTAAATGGCGAAAACCAAATTGCAGACGCTGAACCTTGGACATTGTTTGAAACGACAGAGACGCTAGCAGCGCTTCACCAACCCGAGAGTACGGCGTACTGGATTGCTGACATGACTTCGGCTTACAACGGAACGAGTATTCAGCGTGGCTTGCGGATGTTGAACGAACGGAAGCAAATACTTATTCAAGACGAGATTGGAACTACACCGTTTGGTTGCCTGTGGCGGATGCACACCAACGCTAGTATTTCATATGCAAAAGACCAGAGAACGGCCCGTAAGTAAAGTACTGAGAAATCGCATTGTGTCCATGAATCTTACATCTTACAGATCTAAAACTCAACAGCAAAATATTGGATGTGGTCCTCCAGTCCCCGCAAAATGCCACTTTTCGGACTCTCGAACCCATATCTCAAGGCGGGTCTCGATCTACGGTGAATGTGACCGACATGCCAAACACTGGTGTAAGTGTTTTGGCCATTGAGGTTCCACCTGGACATAGCACCGTCGCAGTCATTTTGTCACCCAGGTGGACGGAAGACTGGAAGTTCCAATTGCCGAAGCATGTGCCTCTCAAAGAGTGGACTCTGACATCCCATGCACTCCTTAAAAGCTAGGATATGTATATCAATGCATTACCATGAAGGCCTCATCCTACTAAGAAACAAAGTAACAACATTTGCCCCCCCCCAATGCAGATAATTAACGTTTCTTTTATATGAGAACATCAATCATAAAATAAACAGTCATCTCCCCTCCATATCAATCTTATCAAAGCATGTGTGCGCCCATCCAAGTGTATTAAACACGAAGGAGCAAGGTCTCGGCCACTGATGGCACCCCGTTCGAACTAATTGCAAACAACATCCAGTATCCTGGCACAACCACTCCAGGGTCGGATGGAATCCTGACTTCATATCTCCAATCTAGTTTTCGAAAGCTTTCTCTCGGTACCGACTCCAGCACGACCCGCCTTTGGTCGGTGTTGATAGAGTGAGTAGATGAACCATAGCGTAACAGCGCAAACTCGAGCCCTTCCATATCAGTTCGGACTATAAACTGATCACCCAGCCTCACTTCTCTGCTCAATTTATCGACAATTCGCGGCCTTCTTGCGAATGTCTTTCCATCTGCCTCAAAGAGGTAGGGCGGATGGAACACTTGCACGTCGAAGTGATCGCTCCCAATCTTCCACTGTGGTATTTCCTCGCACGGCTCCCAGCACAACCCGCCTCCACCTGTCAGAACGGTGGCATCGGGAAGAAGCACCGCGACGCTGTGGTATGTTCTAGGGACTGTCATGCGCGCAAGACGTCTGAATCTTTTGGTCTTGGGGCTCCACAGCTCGGGATACCATGTCGCGTTGGCATCCGTCCACTGAAGTGCATAATTCGCTCCACCGCTGACAAACACGTCGCCTGTGGGAAGCACAGCGCTGTTTGCATAGGCACGAGGAGCGTACATCGGTTCTAGCATCTCAACGTCGACTGTCCCAAAAGGATCCGAGATCGTGACTGCGTAGGCGGCAGAGCTTGCCGGGGAATGATCGTAACTAGGTGCTCCACCTAGCGTGAGAATCCTGCCTTGAGTCGCGTCGTACATAACCGCGTTGCCATTCATTGCGTCGTTGTTCTTCCCACGGCTACCCGCAGGAGCTTGACGTCCCAGACCGTCCGGGCCGCCAGGCGCATACCAGTTCATGTAGGTTGATGGTCCTGCCTGGAACACAGAGCCGTTTTTCCACGCAAAGAGCCAGGCGTGGTTGTCTGCCGTAAACATACCCCTGACATCCTCCGTGAGCATTGGTTTCACCAAGCATCCTGGCTGAGGCGCCCAAGCGCGGGTGGTGGTATCGAATATCTCGCCGTTCTTTTCTTTCACCCCTCCAGACCAGGATCCTCCAATGGTGAATGTCTTGCCATCGGAGAGTGTAGCCTGTGCGTGATAACCGCGTCCGACGGTCATACCTGCCATGGCTTCCCAGCGACGACTTGCAGAGCGATAGACACTTGCGTGGTTGAAAGTGCTTCCACCTGTCACCACCACATCCCCAGACGTGTCGATTGAAAGACCAGGGCAAAACATGTTGTGTCCGGTCTCAGAGACGGTTTTGCTGGATACCAGTCTTGTCTGAGGATCATAGATGGCGGAAACCGTCTGATTCTGGTTTCCAAAACTGCCAGGGTTGTCCGCTGCCCACAGAAGCACCTCTCCTGTGCGACCCAGCACAGCCGCAGCGACAGGCACCAAGGGGAGAGAGACACTCAGTCCCCATTTCCCTATAGTTGACGGATTTGTTGAAGATCGCAATACATAAAATGTCGGCTTGGGTAGTTGAAGGACTAATAGATACCATATTAAGAGAATGGTGATAGAGAGAAAGATTGCAACTCGTATCTTGGTGATAGATATCATCTTGGTGCCCTTCTCAATAGCCGAGGTAGAATATTACTGGTAAAAGAAACGAAGTCCTTGCTGATTTTGAAGAACGATCTCAGTGTGACTAAGTACCGGATGATGGATAGAGGTAATACTTGGACAACAGAAAACCATTTGGAGTCAGCAGAGCTTGATGCTTGGCATGTATTACCGTATATCATCAGGCTTTTCTCCTTCAGATCATCATCAGGCACAGTGCGGCATACCGTTGGAGGGCCGGGGTTATTCAATGGGTTGTCTGTCATGTTATCAACTTGCCGAAAGAGGTAAAGCCCCGGAATCAAATGTATTCCTTCGTTACCTTCCGGATTGGAACATTGCTCACATCAGACAAAGCTCATTGGTTCGGCCCGAAAAGACTCGCTTCCTCGCGGGTCGAGCTGCAGCCAGTTGGATCAGGATACAAAATGTCTCAGCCATACTTATACTCATACCGTAATGAAAAAAGTCGTTATCAGCGAGCTCAAGCACCCTGCGACCCAGAACATCCATCGGCGGGGATTAGAATCCTCAGGACGCGGTAAGATGGGTCAGGCGATAGCAACATCTCTTCAAGGATTCAATATGTGGGGTGCAACCTTGCCAGTGAAGCTCACTTTGCGCGGCCCGTATGCGTAAGGCAATGTCGGCAGTACAATGGTTACTGGAGGCGACATAGACTGCATCCTATCATTTACCAAAACCAGAACGAGAGCAAGATGAGCACCCAAGAGGGTGTAAAAGCTGCAGTAAACAGCAAGGATGATTCTCTGGAGTTGTACGGGGTGGACAATGTAGTCACAACTCCCTCCGAGCTCTATATATGGTGCCACAATCTCCATCGTCTTCTTTTGTCTCCTACTGGAGACTAGATCAATATTCACACTACACTAAGATTTGAAAGAACTGAGATTACTGACACAATCCTCAAAAAGATGGACGAGATTCATCGAAACCTTTCTGGCAGCACCGTCACAAAAGGCTATTGTGAGCCCGGATCGGAGTCACCTCGTATCCATGACTTCAAGAACGATGTTGTAGATGAGGACTCCGTGTTTATCGAACAAGTTCCAGACAACAAGGAACGTGACTTCATGTATATATCTCATTGGCGCCGACATGCTGCACGGCTTTTCTTCTTGACCGCTCTAGCACCTCAACTACTCGCCCTCTGGGGTTCACGAGTCCAGCTTCGAACACTAAGCCACTTCGACAGCGACAATACCCTTCCTGATGGCCGTCTTCGTCTGGCCTGGTTTGCGGTGCTATGGGATATTCTCGTCGCCGGTAAGTGTCCACGCCACCCATTTCTAGAGCATTATCTCATTCTTTCTCTTAGCGGACTGTATGCTGCAGGTCCTGATTAAGTCCTGTACAATCACGGCACGCTGGAGACCTCGACTGCGACTGTTGGGAAATAACGTTCCGTCTGTGGACGTCATAGTGACCGTCTGCAACGAGAAGATCGATATCGTCAAGGACACTGTTCGGGCTGCTCTAGGCGTGGAGTACCCAGATACCCGCCTCCGAGTCATCGTAGCCGATGACGGCAGATCCAAAGTTTTGGAGAATTGGGTGCACCATCTTTCTATTGAGCATCCGAATCTTTACTATACTGCTCGTTCTAGGTACGGGGGCTGGAAAGCAGGCAATCTCAACGAAGCAGTCAAGTTCGCGAGACTTCTGCCCGGAGGCGCTGCTGAGCTTGTGGCTGGTCTGGATGCGGACATGATTCCAGAGACAAAGTGGCTTCGTTGTGTCACTGCTCATATGGTGCGCGATAGAAAAGTAGGAGTTGTCTGTCCTGCGCAGGTGAGCACCCTTTACTCATTGAAACTTCAAACCAGCTGGATTAACGACTTTAGCATTTCTATAATATTCCAAGCGACGATCCCCTCTTTCAGATGAACCAGTTTAGCTGGTACTGTCGAGATTTGGTCTGCGATCTGGCTGGGTCAGGATTTAACCTTGGCTCGGGCTGGATTATGAGACAAGAAGCGATTGACGATATAGGAGGGTTTCCGGAAGACGTACTGACCGAGGACATAACCAGCTCCGTGATGGCAATGGCCGAAGGCTGGAAAACGGTGTATATACCAGAAGCCCTCCAATGGGGCCTTGTGCCCGAAACATACGCTGCTCACATCAAGCAAGTCACAAGATGGGTAAGTTTTGACCCCATTCTTCTATGCCCATTCTATTGACGTTAAATAGTATATTGGAGGGTGTCAGATGGCTAAAAAGTTTGGCTTCTTCATGTTACGATCTCGCACCAAGCGTCAAACACGAAGACAAGTCTTGGTTGGACTTGCTCAGGGGTTAAGTGTACATGCCCGCACCCAGTTGGCGACCCTGAGCCTCGTGCTCGTATCATTGGTGTTTTTGACCGACACGGATCTCATATATTGGCGCGATCCTACTGAGATGCGCAACTTGCTTCGGATACACTGCGGTGTTATTCTTCTTCGCTGGCTACACGATATACATCTTGCAGTTTTGTCAGGCTATCGTGCAGCTGTGTGGGAAGCCGCGCACAGTATTTATCTTGCACCTTGTGAGTTACTTTTCCATATGGGCGAGGATCAACCCCCATTACTAATGAACCAAACCGCAGACGCAACTGTAGCATGGTTCAGATCCTTCATCCTCCCAAAGGGTCTTGGGGGCAAAACAACCACCTTCACTCCAACAGGAAGCATTGGCAACATCTATCAAGAACGGGATCCGGGCCGCAGGGCTCCTATCCTGGCTCGTTTTCGGCATATCATTCTTGGCTGCGGCGCGTGGGTTCATGCGCTTGCTGTCGTTGGGTTCAGTCTGGGAGCTTACATCCGTATCTCGCGGGCCTTTCGCCAACACTCTCTTGAGGCCCACAGTGACCAGAACTTTGGGAGTCTCTTCATTATACTTCTTAGAAAGGTTATTTGGCCTACGCATCCATGGATCTCGACCACGCTGGCCTGTATGGTCCCAATCAAGTACGCGCTCTTTCCACCACAAATACCACAACGAGACAAATTACTGGGCAGGAAGGAAAAGAACGGTGCACGTTATGTAGTCCCTGAGTTCAAGGGCAAGATCAAGCGGGGACTTTTTAACATAGGATTTGTTGAGCTGCACAGCCTCTTTGTTCTATACGTAGCTGTTGTGTTTGTCGCCACTTGGTGGGTTGACATCACGCTCCTGGAATAAGGGTACCAGCATCTAATACCTATTGCCTGCTTTCCAATCCATTTTTATACCAAGAATGTAAATAAACCCCTCTTGATGTTGACCTCTAGGCGTCCTACCTAAACTGAGGCCTACCTGACGGGATAATTATATGCGGGGCATCGCTATGTGAACCGTACTCAAAGACTACCTAAGTTTGTTTGAGAAATTGTCCTACTTATTCTATGAGATAGACAAGTAGGTGGTAAAGCTATAGAGTTAAAGTGTATAAAATAGGAAGGTGTCTCGCCACGCAAAGTGAACATATGTAGCCATGCAACCGAGGGCAGACTGCGATCATCGTCCTCGCCTGCTCAGAAACATCCCAGGCTTGGAAGTTTGACTATCAATTACCAAGACCAAGGACAAACAAACAACCAAGGACTACATTCCATGGCTAGCACTTTAGATCGGTCCCCTCATTTTGAGACTCTGAAACCGTAACATGTAAATGATGCAACCACGTACAAGTCTCATGTCGTCCGACTACGGGACACGCCCACGGACGTGGTCTGTTTGTCGTTTGAAGGCCGGCGGGAGATGCCCCATCAACTCTCCAAACCTCTTCTAGAATGGCGATCGTCTCCCGCCCAAGGAATGGCCTTGCCGTTCAAGCACCTGGAAAACATGGCGACATATTCTCGACATGCAGTATACCGGGGCGGCAATATGGATCATTCGCCCCTGTGATAAACCCACGCCTGACTTGTGTATTTTCATTGGTTTCTCACTTTGTATCATATCAAGTCTTGCCCTGACGAACACATCTCACGGGCATCTTCTTATGTAACGGTCTAGAAAAGATATACACTGAATCGGAGGTCGATTCCCCTGGATCGGCGCGTCTCGGCACCCGCCCCTACACAAAGCGATAAGAAAATCCCCTCCCAGCGGGTTTGAACCCCTCAAGCCTGCCACCGAGATGAAAGCCCAGCTCTTTACTTCGGAACCCTGAGGCCTTGCTAGAGGATTCCAGTCCGACCAAAAACGCGGCGCAACAAAAGAAAAATCATATTTCGTAAAGAACCCCACCAGGGAGAAGAGAGGGTCGGTCCTTCGACCATGTCATCGATACGTGCACAGGAGGGGGCGGGGGGGTCTAAGCCCGCGAAGTCCGCTTCCCACCCGCAGCGAACGGGTTCAGGGGCGGCACCGACGACTGGGCCGGGCTCCTCTCCTCCAGGTCCGTCGACCGCTTCCCGTCCCGGGACGGCGTGCTGAACGGGTTCAGGGGCGGGGGCGGGGGCGGGTTCTTGTCGCGCCTCTCGACGGCGTTCTCGCGGCCGAGGCCGCTGTGGAAGCGCACCGGGGACCGCTTCACCTCGGACACGACGGCGGTGTCGGCCTGCTCGCGGCGGATGTAGTGGACGAAGCCGCCGATGGCGTCCGAGGCGCGGGCTTGGAGGTTGGCTAACGGGCTGGGAGGGGGATCCAATGTTAGCCGTGCTTGTCTTTCGCTTTTATCTCTTCCTTATGTCTTCTTTCTCATACCACTGTTATGGGAAATGGGGGGTTGGAGACTTACCCTGATTCCACCGGGGCGGCGCTGACACCGGCCACGGCGGTAGCGATCACGGCAAAGGCAGAGAACTTCATCCTGGATCAATCCAAAAGCTGTGCTGTCGTTCGTGTGTGCGTGTTTATCTTGTGATCCTCACACCCGTTTTGGTTGGTGTGAAAATGTTGTTCGAACCGGCGATGATGAGTTGAACTGTGTAAAAGTGACCGGCGCTTCGTCTTC
Source organism: Colletotrichum zoysiae (assembly GCA_030867305.1). Taxonomy (NCBI): domain Eukaryota; kingdom Fungi; phylum Ascomycota; class Sordariomycetes; order Glomerellales; family Glomerellaceae; genus Colletotrichum; species Colletotrichum zoysiae. The sequence goes on along the minus strand of MU842886.1, from coordinate 166,456 downwards.
TTAGCCAGCTGCAAGGTGTCTAGTGTTGTCGTATAGCTGATCCTGTTGAGTACAAACGATATCGATGGCCCGAAATCAAACGCAGCGGAACCAACGGCGAACATCCAGAAAGGAAACAGACGTCCCGGCCTCCCTTTATCACTCTCATCTCAGACAGCGCCCCTCGACCTCCTCCCCTTCCTCCTTTCCTGATCCCCCACATTCCTTACACTCGGGAGGCCCACCGTAACACCTGGTCACCCCGCCACCCCCGGCGTCGTATCCCGGCACGGCGAGTGGACGGCATACATCCCCGCGACCCAGCCACGCCCACGCACCACTGCGTCCGTTCAGGCGCGTCCCCAGACGTGGTATCAGATCAATGAAATACTATCAAGGACAATAGAGGGATGGTGAGGGGAAGGCACAGTGATTGCTGCCAAGCGACCGCCCCCTCCGATCTTTGTGATTGCGAAATGAGATGCATCGGGGATCAGCCCGTGTCTAACTTCCACAAGCGCCGTTTCCAGAGTTTCAGCCCGCGACAATCACGGGCCAGCGTCCGGCACATACACGGCGGGGTCCCTTTCTGCAGCCAGCTTCCCTCAACCGGCGTCTCGCCTCAGTTCTCGAAGAATATTCCACGGATTCCACCGACCTTCTTTTCTCTCCATCTCTCTCTCTCTTCCTGTGTCTCACAACTTGGCGAAATTCCCCGAGAATCCAACCACCAGTCTTTCAACTTGTGCTTGGCTAGGGTCGTCATATACTCTATCTGCTACACATACGCATATACACATATACGCATGCTATATGTATATAGTACACATCCATAGCGGTTGCCGTCGCCTGACGTCGTTTCAAGTCTGTCTGCTCTCCTCCAACCAGCCAAGACGCTCAACAATACACACAAGAGCCACGCGGCTCGGGTCTCCAGCATCGTCCCATCGACCGGCTACCCCGATCGGCACCCCGGACTATCTTTGCCGGGTCACTCAACTCGCGACAAGCCCCCCTCCTTTGGAAAGCTGTGACGCCTGGGCAGAGTGGCCCCGGCGCACTGCCACCGTCCCTGCCTGACACGTCGTCATCGTCGTTCTGGCTTTCTCACGAATCGGGGGGCCATCAGGTCGGTTAGGTAACGCCTCGCTTCCAAATAAAGCAACGGCAAGCAAGCCTCACATGCAAGGTGGAGGTCAAACACCCATACACACGCAAATGGCAGACTGCCCCAACGCTCGTCCGACTCCTTCATCTGAAGCTCTGAGGCAGCCTGCTCGTAGTCGATCTACCCGAGTCGGTTGTGCAGTCTTGGTTCTAAACAGGCCATTCCAAGCCGCTTGTCTGCCGCATTCGGGGCAACGGGTCTTGCCATGCTACTCGTGCCCTTCCAGAGTTGGGCCAGCCGCCCAGTCAGACTCCGAAACTCTTCTCCTGCACATGGTAGTAGCAATCGTTTCCAGATCGATTCGGCCATTGGAACTTTCTGGCGTTGATGGAGAGACAGATAGATGGCCCGTGATCGAGATCCCCATCCAGTCCAGACTGCCGCCCCTTCATCTCCATAAGGCTCGTTCCGCATCCTGGAAGAGAGGCGTCGCGCTGTAACAGAAGCCAAGCTGGGTTTTTCTTCGCTTGTGCCGTGCCGCACGTTCTGGCCGGGAACACCCCCCCTTCTTCCGGTCGACTCTTATCTGATTCCCTTGTATTGCAAACACAGGACATGCTCGCGTCGAAAAGGGCAAAAGCACCCGTTAGACTGCCCGCCAAAGTTCCTCGGTCTTGCTCCTTCGTCCTTATGCAATGCCGTAAGCTCTGCCAAGTCGATACCGGGCTCGGCATTCAAGCCCAAGCGTATGCACCCCACGATTGCGGCCAACATGCTCGACATCCCTGATCTATGCCGATGCAGTAAAGCCCGTGGGTCGTCGATCCAAGCCTGTCCCTTATCGGCGGGCCCACGGCCGCTCGGCAGTTTGTATTCGAGTCCCTACTACAGTAGGCCTTTTCATCTACATGACCCGTTCAAGCATCGCATGTTAGTCGTCTCACCGTTTTCACCGAAAAACCCGCATCGCTTGGCCATATCACATCAAGAGTATTTCTATCATTGTTGAGAGACATGGACGGAGAAATCGGTTCGCTGGTTTTCGCGAATGAGGCAGAGAATTGTCTCGCGCCAATTCCTATGAAGAGCATTCAAAACCGACAGACGCCAAGGACACTAGGTACGGCCATGAATAGCTATGCTTTGATATACATGCTCAGGAGGGGCCCCTTTTCACGGTTTCTAGTCTATGGTTGCATCCGGTAAGCTCACGCGTATCGAACCTCGTTGAAAATCGCGGCACGAGCCTGGAAGAGGGCCGCGAGCTCAAACAAGAAGGACTGGAGCACAATGACGTTGGTGATAACATGCGACACCGACGCTTTCCGCTCCTCCTTCGCGTTTTCTCTTTTTGGGGTATTGACCTCCGCAATATCATCACCGATCGGTCCCGTCTCGACGTCGTCATTCTGCTGCTCTGATTCTGGCTCCACGTCCTCCTGCTGGTCCTCTGCAGCGTCCTCGTCCCTTGGTGGCGGCATATGCAAGGTCGGCTTCTTTTTCCCGAGATCCAGCGGGATTGCTTCGATCATGTCGGGAAGCCCGACCTTCCGCGCCAGAATGGTCTGATCAATGGCTGCAAATGCGGCGGCTTGGCTGGCGACGGGATCTCTGGGAGTGTGCGATGAATTAGCTTCATCTACACTTCGACCAAAAGTGTCGTGGCCACCAGGCGTGTCTTTTGGAGGGGGCGTAGGCCGAGATGTCGGGGTAGAGAATCCGTATCCGCCTGACATGGTGCTCTGACCCGGGCTTGCTGTGCTGGTCCCTCGGCTGTTCTTCCTCCCCCTGGGACTTCCCGTTCGACTGGGTGTACTCAACTCCGACACCAAGCGCTGTGCGAACCGTTCCAGACCCGAAGGACGCGCCGGGGACCCACTGCGTGTTGCCTCGTCTAGACTGGAGCGTTCCGGGGTGTGCGCTGAGCTGTGTCTCTGCGGGGTGAGTTTGCGTGCCGGCAACGGCGGCGGCGGTGGCCGCGGGTTATCTGCCGTTTGGAACGCCTCCCTCCGTCCTTGCAGGAGATCTTCGAAGCGGGGAATGGTCTCACGATAGGTTGCCACCTGGCTGCACAGCCGCTGAAGGACAACAAGCATGCGAGGTAGTGATGACTGCGTCCATATCGGACGTCGGCGACAAGAATCCAGAGACTCGAGAGTCTGCTGTTCGGCCGATGTCGTAGAGTCAGGATCTGTGGGAGGCCTGAAAGACGTGGCCGAGGCGTCGGGCGACATGGGACTTGGCGGGCGCTCCTCGTAAGTGTATTTATGTGGGTTGCGCATCATCCAGCCCTCCGGCGTCACGTAACCGCAGATGGCCAGATCCAGTATGGCCTCGGTAAGCGACAGGTTTGTGTCGACCGGATTGATGAAGAAGGTCTCAAGAAGGTCCAACACGGAGTTGAGCAACGGGTCGTCCGGGCGAAGCGTGTGCTCATGCACATCGCGTGGCGCCCCAGGGAGTGTATCAGGAACGGCGGGTAAGTCATGGTTGTTGGTGGATATCTTGGGTGCAACCAGCTTCAACGAGCAGGGATGGCTCTCGAGGCGGGACATGGTGTCTTTCAGAATGTTATCGTAGACCTCGTCAAAGTTGTCCTCCCCGCCGATGGACCCTGCCAGACTCATAAGGAAGTCCACCTCCTGTTCGTGAGCACCAACCGTTCGGTGCATCTTGTCTCCCAGTACCGCTTCGGTGCGCAGAAGGGTGCTGACGGCATATCGGTGGTGCCTCCTAAGGATGGCCGAGACCAGCTGGAGCGTCACACGAATGGTCTGCTGGTTGTGAGAGCGCAGGCAGGCCTGGACAAGATCGACCAAGTTGAAGAGGAGAGGGGTTGCGGTGATGTCGGACTTGGTTTGCGCCAGCATCGTTGCAAGATCCAGCGACTTGCGCTTACGAGCTGCACTGATGGAGGCACGGGAGCCGGTCATGTCGGGGGAAGCGTGTTCCGGCAAGCCGAGGAGATAGTGGAGGATCAGGTTAATCATGTCAGGGTGGTCGAGGGACTCGAGGATACGGCGGAGATAGGTCAAGACAGCAACAGACGAGCCGCCGTCGATATCGGATGACTCCAGCAGGGATGGATATCTGGGCACTCGGTCAGCATGGGAAACGGTCACGTCACTTGGCATGGTGTTGTTACAAGAGTTGCTGCAGGAATATGACCTGGAAGTGTTCCAGCAGCGTCTGCTTGACCTCGACCGACTTGCAGTGGTCCAATACATCCTGCCAGAAGAGAAGGTGGGACAGAAAGGTTTCGAGATGTAGTTGAAAGTCGGGGGAGCATGAGCTGATGACCTCAAAGGTAGAGATGGGGTGTTGGTAGTCGGACAAGGCGAGGACGGGGGGGAGGTCGTTGGTGGGATAGTCGATCACAAGCTTGCGGCTCAGCTGGCTGTAGAGGGCGCCCAAGCCGGTTGCCATCAGGGTGGAAAGGTCGCTTTCAACGATCCACTGCTCGAGGGACTCGTCGCTGGATGCCGACTCGATGATGTACAACAGACCTGTCCTGGCGAAATCTCCGACCTTGCCCTCGTGGTGGATGTAGTCCATCAGGATGTAGAAGAGGGGGAAGTCCTGCCTCTGAGTGCGTCCAGCGAAAGCGTCGTGGTTGTCCTGTGGGCGACCGTGGTGGCCGCCATCATGATGGCTCCTGAACCAGGCGTGCAGGATGTCCCGGTTGAGGCGGATCTTGGTGGTGATGTTAAAAGCCAGCTCAACGACCCTGGCCTCTGTATCGGAGCCGAGACGGACACTGTTGACGCCGGTGATGCGCACGAGGAGGTTGGTGAGGCTGGCGGAGAAGGTGGTGTTCTCGACAAAGGCTTCTTCCTCCGTCTCCAGCAGAGTCGCGAAGAACAGCACGGCCTCCTTGATGATCCACTCGTTGTAGGAGGTCGTGGCGATCTTGCCAATGGGCACGTAGACTTGCTTCTTGGCGGCATACTGGATGCAGGGGTGGGGGAGAGGTCGTCGGGACTCGTCGGTGAGGATGTTTGTGAGCTCTTGGAGGCGGAGCTCGAGGTTCTCGGCGGCGTCGACATCGTTGGCGAGGTTGGACGAGGATCGCCAAATTTGCTGGAAGGAGAGGCGGGTTTCATTAGCAGGCGAGCAGGAGTAGGCGGGCGAGGGAAGCGAAGCCGGGACCTTACCAAGATGCGGTTATACTCCCTGTCGAAGCGGTGCAGGCGTTTCGTGGGGTTCTTTGCTTCTTCTTTGCGATGGGCCGAGGGAGACAGCGAAGTGCCGGCTAGGAGGCGCGACCACTACACGATGCATCCATCGTTGGTCAGGGATGAATTCCTCTGGGGTCTGGGGAGGGGGGCTTACAAAGTCCATGGTGATGGCGCCGAAGGCATCTCCAGCAGCGTCGGACGGATCGAAGAGGTTATTCGCGCATTCAAGCTTGGAGATGGGCGTGATTCAGTGGGCAGAGAGTTTGTCGGTCGCAATCAATGGGCTGAGGATAGATCGGATTGGATTACTCGGTAGATTGGATTGGATAGGGGGCCAAACGAAACGCAGAAAGGCGGGCGAGCTTCGGTGCATAAAGTGTCAAGTGTCAGTCAAGCGTCGCGAAATGACATTCCGAGACTCGCTGCTCTGCGACGTAGGTACATAACAATTGCTGCTGCTACGTACCCACATGCAACTTTACGATTAGATAGGTACGTACCCACTTAGGTAGGTAGGTAGGTAGGCAAGCACGAGCAGGAAGGTACGGTACAGTACCTACCTAAGTGGGCACTACCTTAGGTACCTACCTAGGCAGGTATGTACGATCGGTACGTCCCTTGCTTCCTTATGCTGGATACACTGCTATTCCACAGTATGCACTATCCGAGATAGGCACCTTGGCGTATCATCCTTCTAGGCAAGTACCTACCTACCTACCTTGAGTCGTTCGTTGCATGTCGCGGAGCACGGACTTTCGTGACCCCGACTCGTGTGGCGCGCCGTTCGGATCGACTGATTACCTCATCACCCATGTGGCTCGTGGCCCATCTCCCAGGTACGGATACACGTGCCCCCACGTGCTTTTCCTACCTAGTACCTAGTACCTATGTAGTACATCGTATCTTCGACTTAGGCTAGGCTAGCAACCTACCTAACCTAGGCACAAATACTTATTCGTACCGTTTTTGTTCACGATAACTGGAGTTGCTTCATCCTGAGAACACAGAGACTCGGTTTTATCAACGTATAGGTAGGTAAACTATTGTATGTATACGCAGTCGTACGTCATGCTACATACACCCCCGTCGATGTTGCGAAAAAGCAACGGTGGGGTTGAAGATCGGTTGCTGTGCTTCGCGTCTGCACGTCAGACGTGCTGACCATTCGGTCTAATGTTGTCACTGTATGTTTTACCGTATTCTTTGCATAAAGAAGAAAAGCAACCAACTACCCGGGACTGCCTGGTTGAAAGCCAGGATATTGGACAGTGGTGGTTCAATAATCGGGGGTAACACCTCTATCGACCCACGGCGAAGCCCACCATTCGCAACATCATCTACGCACGGTCTACTTTGAGGATGAGGACAAGTTGATCGCTTCTCCAAGTTCCAAGGATTTAATTCGGCGGTACGGTGACTTTCCACAAGTGGCTGACTGGAAATATCCGTCCAGCCCAGAAGTGAGTTACACAGGGGGGGGGGGGGCTGCTGCATGAGAAAAGGCAAAGAGCAAGGCGCAGTTGTACTGCGGTACAGTTCTTGTATGACAGCCAGTTCCGTATCTACGTCCAATGACGCCCAGAAGAGAGGGACACCGACTGCAGCAAATCACGCCGCCTCGTCGTTATCCGTTCCAGTACTTATTAATGCCTATCATCGCCATGCGCAGGCCAGCCTTCTCCTTCCGTTGACTTCACCTCTCATGCCCTTGACTTTGCAAAACATGTCGCGTCCTGACTTGTTTCAACACGCCACCCTGTCTGACCCAGAGGGGGAAATCAGGCTTCTCAAAATCGCCGAATCATGCCAAGTCCCCGTTATCAGCATAAGCTGCGAGCTAACGAGTCGTCATGGCCGATCAGAGAGGCTCCCGCCTATCAAGCCATACCATATACCTGGGGCGACGCCAGCGCCGTGAGGCCAGTCACCATTAACAGCAAGCGGGCCATGGTTACGGAGAACTGCTTTGACGCTCTTTTGCAGGCATATTCGAATTCTCTCGGAAGCAAAGGCGCCTGCTATCTCTGGGTCGATCCATCTGCATCAACCAGCAGGATGCCGAGGAAAAGAGCCATCAGGTCAAGATGATGGGCAATATTTACCGGAATGCCGCCAGCGTCCTAGCCTTTGTCGGCCAGTCGCCCGACGACAGCCCACGCCTGTTCCGCGTCCTGAACCAACATGCAACCGACCTGATCCGGTGCAGCAAGAGGTGGCGCGAGACAGAGGCAGTAGACCATTTCTTCCGCCAGCGCCTCACCCACCGGAAACTCGGCTTAAACTCGACGAGGAATTTCGAGATTCTCATCAGGGCGTTCGAGCCGTTCATGAGTCGTCCCTACTTCACTCGGGTTTGGGTGATTCAAGAGCTCTTCATGGGGGAAGACGTCATTGTCTGCTGCGGCCAAGACGTTGCGCTCGTTCAAGCTCTCGACGGCCTCCGCATTGTTATTTGCCAACTCATATGCCGCAAAATGTTTCCTGGCGAGTGGTCAGATCCGAAGCTTGTTCTCCAGCTCTCCAACCTCACTCGCTCCGAGGACTTGGATCTCGCCCATCTTCTCGAAAGCAAAGCGTTCGCTCAACGTCATATGGAAGCCGCTTCCGGTTCAAAGACCCGTCTCTTGGCCCTCGGCAAGGCCGCGGAACTGACACTCGGCCTCGAATGTTCGGATCCGAGAGACAAAGTCTATGCCTTTTCGGCGCTCGTCGATTGGGGGGAAGTGAGCCCCGTCGAGCCGGACTATAACATATCGGTGTTCGACCTTGCCCTGCAGACCTTGTACAAACTTGCCGAACTCGAGCTCTTGAACGTCTCGCCTCAATGGCACGACCCCAGAGTGCTGCTGATACCTGCACTGGGACTAAGTGCTCAGACATTGGAGATTGCCGAGGCCCTTCGCAAAAGGCAGTGTTCAAGCCATGAAAACAGGCATGCCGGGACACCAACTGAAACTTCTTCACGCCTCAAGAAACACAGCATGTTCTGGCTAGCATGGGACATTGTATACGAAGAATCACATGGCTGGAGGCTGAAATTCAAAAAGCCTGCGCTGTTGGATCCAACAGTCGACAAGACCGTCCAGCATAACACTCCGCCCGAAATCCATACACGTTTGAGGGATAAGCAGGTATCGGTGTTTCTTCCGCCGTGCGTACAGTGCGGCGATGTTCTTCTCATCCAAGGACGTTTCTCAGCTTCCCTCGGCTCAGAAGAATGGTTGGGCCTGGTGGCTCGGCTGGACGACACCTCGGATGAACCGTACCGCCATTCCATTGTCGGTAAAGCCATAGTTCAGGGCGATTTGTTCGCAGCTTTGAAGTTTCGAGGCGGCATCAATCTGGGTATGGTCTTCTTTGACCCCGAAGATTCGCTTGTCCATACAGCCGCGGAACTGCAGCATCCCTCGTGGGAAGAGGCATCGAAGGCCGATAGGGAATTGTATCTGAAGACGAGAGTGTGCAGGACACCTGGCTCATCTTACGCGATAGCCGGGTCTATGGTTGAGTACCCCAAGCTTTTCCACAGAGAAATAGGCAGGCTTTCTGGGAACAGACCCGCCGATATCCCGTCCAAAGAAACCGGCAAAGCGAGACCAACTATGAGGGGCATATTCGTTGCGTTCCTCGGTCGACTATATACCGCCGTCTTTCGCCTAGTTCATTCATAAGTTCGCCATACCAATCATTTACATAAACCAAGTCAGATCGTTGAGTTGGGTTTGATGACAACATACTGTAGCTAATCTCAGAATTTATAAAGCAATCAATATGCTCTTGAACTGGTGTTCCATTTAATAACAAGGTACTTGTCGGCATTACTTACCAGCTTCAGAAACACAATTTGATTGCCGTGGTTGCTTCATCATCCGAGCACATCATGGCTAAGTGTTCAAGTGCATAATATACTGTGACATCACACGAATATGGCTTTACACAATTGCAATGCACACGGATTCCCTCGCGCCCAGGGCTCGCTCGAAGAGTAGGCGACGCAGGCTTCAAACACCGTAGCGGCTTCTATCGCCTTCGTCAGAAAGAAAGCTTGAGTGTTTAGAAGGGACGGTAAAACGAAACACGTCCCGCTGGTTGATGGCTTTGGAATGCGTCTGGGAAGCAGTGGCCTATCGTTCATGCGTTCTTGCGTGCCCGGGAATCATGTTGCCGGGTGCATTGAACGTGCCGCACACAACTCACGAGAACCTTGGCACCCATCTCGTGGACCATCGCCAGTGCTTTGGGATGACATATCCAATGTTTTGTGAGCTTCTGAGAGTCCAAGGCTCGTTTCGGTAGGAATTTTCAAATGGGTGTCCTCAGCTATGGAAATGGCCTAGACCCCGAGAAGCCAACAACCGGAGCGCCCGGCATCAGAACTTAGAGGCCAGGCATCGTCAGCAAATGGCTGTATTTCGTTTTGTCACTCTTCGCCTTCAAGGCGCCTTTTGGGCAGTTCTAGACGCAAAGTTGACTTCGTAATCCCGCATGTCATCTGAACGCCAAGCCTAATTTCACGTTCTGATCGAACCCGTCGGATTCATTTTGACTTTTCTTTTCCATTTCGCGACAGCTTCTTATATCTCGGGATCTGTCACGAGGCCGCGTAGGCGTTTGTACTCATCTGGGCATACGTAATATTGACGGCAGGAGGCGACGGTAGAAAGCGGGCTGTCAGTCTGTCACTGACTTTCCGTCTGGTTCCTCGGGAATGCTCTGCCTCACAAAACGCCGAGCGAAGCGTGAGACTCGCATTACGAGTGTGTTTCAACTCGGAGGATTGCATCGCGCCGAGTTGGTGGCTTCGCGGACTGCGCATATCGAACTGCTTCCAGGATGGGGTTCCAAAGGAGATGTTGAACGACACCACCAAGACCACTAGGTTCCAATGGACCATGCATCACCCAGCTCCATTTTTTGCCACCTGTTTTGCTAAAGTAGTGGGGTAAACGTACAAATCAATTACGGTACTTGATCGTCACGCATCTTACGGCTAATCGGCCTGGCCTGTCCTGTGCCAGCCACCAATGCGTGGGAAAGGTGTGATGAAAAGTTTCGGGAGGTGTACGGGGGACTGCCTTGGACAAGTACCTTGGTGTTTACACAAGAAATACGAAATAAGGTCTACTAGTAAAACAGGATGGCATATCCTTAGCGGGGGAAACAAAACAGGATGGCACATCCTTGGCAACGTATGCCTTCAAAGCAAGGGGCAAATCGTCCTGACGCGTCTTGATAAGGTTTACCCGCATGGCTAAAGCCGTTGAGCGCATGGCCCGATCGATACTTTGGCTGAACACTAAAACCCTTGCAGCAACTTGATCGCGATCTGAGTTCTGCACCGTTGAAGTCACCTCGGCCGTCCGTTGAGGTTAATGTGCTCCCCACTTCCCGCACGACCCGCGGACGTACGAGCACACCCCCGATGGTGGCCATGCCTAGGTACTACAAGGTCGCCGATGATTCAAGGTAACTTGAGCCAGGGACTTGCCGCCCACATATGAATCTGTGGGCGTCTAGACCTCCTGGTGATCGACCTATTGGCGTGTACAGTCGATCTTAAGCGACGCTGATAGCCGCGGGATATGCCAAAGGTCAACGACTGATAACCAAGCGGTTGTTCCAACCAAGGACGTCCTGAGGCTGCCAAATTTAACTTTCTGTACTAAAGACTGGATAAACAACCAATGTCCCGATGGTTCATGCGAGATTCGGCAGAGCGGGGACGCCATGTGGCGGAGGCGGCCATGAACTCTCTCCCGGTTTCTATTCGCTGCTCAAAACTGATTTCGCCCATTACAAACGAGGATGGGCTCATGATTCATCGCAGCGGCCATGTAGCGTGATTTCGTGGTGCGATTCAAGCCCAGAGCCAAGCCTTGAATGGGCATCACAGGGGCCGATTGGAATGGAAGACGGGCTGCCAAGCAACTAAGAACGACTAATGCATCCAGGCCTATAATGGACTCGAGCGTGCGATTACGTCGGGTGATGTTGCTGGGGATGAAGCGGAGAGCGTCTTTAGAACCTTGAAGGGATGTAATTCAGTAGCACTCCTACTGACATTAGAGCCAACGGTCGACAAATCAGCATGTCAATTGTTCCTACGGTTGCAGTCAGGCATGTCTTGGGCCACCTTCAATTTGTGCTAACCGACATACGTAAAATGACGATAACGAGATGCAGTTGTTAAGTGGCTCAGCCTGTACTTAGACTTCACGTGGGTGGGTATCATTCTTCCTGGCCAAATTGAGCCGTCATATACGATCAGCATCAACGTAACATCGCCACCCTATAACAACTGAGTTGCTGCAAACCTGAGAATCGCGATGTACGTAATATGGAGGGCTTTTTGCGAGGCTCTCGCGCGCTTGCTTCTTTCATATTACTTCTCTTCAACATAATCCATGGGTATAATGGGCTTGCACCATTGAACTTCGGATATTCTGGCCAGGCAACCCCTCTGCCCGAGAACGAAACAGCCGCCAAGGAACACGAGTGAACCTTTCTGATATGCAGGACCCCGCACGCTGCATACAATACCTCAATCGAAACTGATGGAATAAACCACATGTTGCTGTCGGGTGTAACCTGGCTAACCATAGTTACATAATCCCTAAGCAGCCTGGGGAGGGAGGCAGGGAGGGGGGGCTTCGGCAGCATACTCACAGGGCTGCCCTCGGAAAGGTGCTGTGCGTGGTGGCAACCCTCCCATCGTTCTCGTTCACATTTTGCTGTTTGATCTCGTATGCAGCCGCTCTCATCTGATCTCGTAGGTATTTGCACCCTCTTGGTGCGACTGTAGTCGTCACTGGATACAGGGATGGCCGTGTGTCGATTATACACGGAGGTAGCGATGTTGCCGACACATTACGTATTTCTGGCTAAATACATCAACCAGCAGACAACAGACCATGTCTTCCGCTTTTTGAGCGGCAATGGACTGGTAATCCCGGCAGCCATCTACGGGCTGTGCGCGTGACTCGACTGGAACCGGTCTAGTTTCGCCCCTCGCCACAGAGACCAGACGAACCTTACTTCACGACTGGGAGGACACCAAACAAGAATTGAAACACCGAGCTTAAGTCTGTACACCAGTACGGCTCGTTTGAACGGCTGGACGGCAACACATTCCGAATATGGCTCCGGTCGCTTGATAACCGAGGCGAACAACGGGCCCCAGCGGCAAAAGGTGTTCGAGGCTGAGAAAACTGGCAAATTGCAGCCGTTTCTCGGCAGAGTCCAGCTTGATGCATTCCAGGTATCCTTGGTGGGCATGAACCCGGATACGTCGAAATGCGTGCGGCGTGTGTCCGGCATTTGAGCCTCACTTTTCGGGTGGCCCGTACGTGGCAGATGTTTGTTTGACAACCGCTCTTGCTTCCCGCTCTTGCTTCCCGACCTCGGTGGCGATGCATTTCGCCCCAGAAAGAAACCCCTCTCTTGCCTCCAGGTAACTCTGCTCTAGCAAGAGACTTTCGAAGGACAGGATCTAGCCGACCTACCAACGACGGGAGGCGCATCGGGGCTAAGGGATGTGCGTCTACCACCCCCTGGGGCATTGGGATGGCCGCGTCGCCATCATCGGACGTAGAAATTGACTTTGTTTCACTGTCCATAGTCCCAACGCAAGTGATTCATGGTTCAAAGGGGGTGAGGAAACAACTGCGAGGTGTGGCACCGAACATCAGACGCAGCCCACGGCGCCGAGGAGCACAGCACGAGCGGGGTTGTGGGTGAGACTTCCGACGACAGGATGCCCCGGCGGGATGCCGAGAATAGATCGGCAACCCAAAAGGTTGATTTTCTGCGAGTGGCGATGGCAGGAATTCGTCTTCTATTTCTGTTTTGCCTTGGTACATTCGCGCATATAAAGTCATGTCTTGAGACGCATCGTTCATCGGGCAGTCTCCTTGTTCACACAAGTTGATCTCATTCTTCCTCGCATCAGTTGATCGAACGCAGCCGTACGTTGTAGATTTCTGCGCACAGTTCTTACGGTATGTGATAGCTTTCGTCCTGACAATTTTCATCCCTGATAGTGTGCCGTCCAAAACATTGTCTGACCTCTAGGCAGAATCAGTATAGAGACCAGATCTATCTGATAATCAACATCAGAATGGCCGGCTTATCTGTCGGTCGGAGGAAGGCCCCTCCGCCGATGCTGGACCTCAACAATGTTGATGGTCAATACAAAAAGCGACAAGCAGCGCCAGATCCGGACCCTGCTCCGGTACCTCCTCCACGTCCTGCTCCTCCTA
>MU842886.1:9253-151593 GCA_030867305.1 Colletotrichum zoysiae | reverse complement strand
CCGCCTCCGCCTCCTCTTTCTCCCGGGGTACCACCTCCTCCACCTCTTTCTCCTGGAGCACCGCCGCCTCCACCCCCTCTTTCTCCTGGGGCACCACCTCCCCCGCCTCCAGCTGCTCCACCACCACCACCACCGCCCCCAGTAGCACCTGTTCCTCCTCCTCCGGCACCTCCAGTACCGCCGCCGCCGCTGCCACCGCCGCCTCCACCGCCCGTTCAGCCGAGCCCTACAAGCACAGTCACCATTACTCTCCCTCCAGCGACCGTCACAGTGACTGCCACAGTCTTCCCAGCTCCGAATGCCGCTGGACTGACCAATGCCGAGGGTGGCACACGTGGCGGAAGCAGTAATGGACGACCTTCTGAGCAGGGATCCATCAACATCAACATGACCCAGGGCAGCCCGTACCTCACCGGACTTGTCGGGGCAAGCCTCGGTGTTATGGGACTACTATGTAAGCGCGCTGATGCCAAGACCACTTCAGACCGATGCTAATGTGTGTACCTATTAGTTATGTTGGCGCTCCTGCTGAGTGGCATCTTCATGTGGCGCAGGCGCAAGCGCCGTCACACGGAAAGGGTTCTACCCATGGCCATGCCACCCATGCCAGCATACGACTTGGAGGATTATAACCAACCCCCTCCTCATGATCTCCCTCGGAAAATTTGAATGGCTATGATTGCGAGTTATTGATGAGAGACGTCATGTTCCTGCCTTTCTCTAAACAGTATCTTCTTAGTACTGCCTCCCCTCTTTATGCCAGTTCTAGCAGTAACGTGGCACCATGTCAGTCGCTATAGGACTTTGTAACCTTATCGTTTCTACCTTTGATATCAAGCCAAGATTGTATACAATGGGCTTTTTTTTTTCGCCGCTTTTAGTCTAAATAAAATCTCGTTCAAGCGGTCCAAGAGAACTGAAATTCATATGATTGATTTGGTATGACATGCATAGTGCAAGAAATGTAGCCGTGAATGAATGTCCCTACTCCATGAGTCTATCCCACCAAGTCGATTACACCAGCGTGACAAGCACTTGTCTACCTGTAGTTTGATTGGCCATGTCAGTACTCGCTAGCTGACTGCACAGCTGGGACAGCTTGGTTTTTCGCGCTCCGTTTCATCCAAATAGGTGGCCAAGATGCGCATGGTTCGCTCTCAAACGGTAAGACGTCACTGGTCTGTACGTATCAACATCTCATATAAGAATAAGATGCCCGTGGGGCGTTTATTTCTAGATAGGGGTCCAACATATGTATGGGACGGGGTCGCTGCACAGATGTTCCTTGCATCATGCGACGTTTGACGAGGTCACCCTAACCCATGTGCGATGTCTTCTGCAGCAAGAGATTAACGCTGACTTCTGAAATGGTGATGCAGGTTGCTTCTGGGTATCCTACCGGGCCGATGGCTGCATTGATGCACTGATGCAATACTGCATACCACTATGGCACTGGGTGCATGTCTATCTTCACACCTCAAAACATCATCGATACCTAGTCCTACCGAGTATGTTATTTTCGTCCGTCTGATACCACCTTTCGAGACGCAAGATGCGCATTGTGTAGAGATACCGGACTTACGTTTGGCCCTTTTTGCCTCTCGGCGTGTTTCTTTGTCCTTTTCCACCTAGATCCTCTCCAGCAAAATCTATTGGGTCAACACAATGCCGAAACTGCCCAGTCCTGATTTACCGACCTCGGCGAAAGGTCAGACGACTTAGGCTCGATCCCGAGTAGTTCGGAGCCGAGTCGCTGAGGCCTTTCAAGTCCCAAACACGCCCCTGGAGCCCAGACATGGGAGGCTTCTGGTCTCAAAGAAGACTGGCAACTCGATTCGCAAGAAATCAGGATGCAACATGGTGGTCTGTGGTCAGGGCTCGTCTCAAATACCCTAACCCGGATGGTCCCTGTCGTGAACGGATGAAAAATAGGAGATCCGGTGGCGGGTGCTAATGATTGAGGTTGACGATGAGTTGAGATGAAGACGTATTAAGGCAAAAGATGCGAGGAACGTAGCCGGGGTACAGAGCAGCTATGAGTGTCTGGTCTCCTCTCCCCTAGCGCTCGAATTTCTTTGCCACCGACTGTTGGTTACTTGGCGATAGACCACCGGAGTCTCGGATCATGTTAAACTTATCATAGCACACATTCTTCTTCGCTGGGGTGACTGCATTGAGCATTCACGCCAATACCTTGGCGGTTTAGGGGGCAACCACCATCACTGTTGACGCAAGTGTCACATGGAACTCATTGCTCGCTCTACGCAGATCGAGGTCCGAGTAGGCCAACACACCCATTCGCGTCATAAAGGAGGTTTTATCTCCTAAATCAAGCTCCAAATATGGTGCCACAAGTCAAAGGGGACCCAGCACACTCATTCTCCAACCTGTGATATTCGGACAGCTTGGGCGTACACAAAACTCAGTGTCCGAAATGCGAGCAGCTTCGGGCCTCATGGAGATTTCCGGTTGCTAGGAAAGCGAATTACACCAATTGACTTGTGCAAATTTGCTCAAGCGATCAACTTGTTTCATTATGAACTTTCCGGAGCGGATTTCTCATCGACTTTCCACTGCAGGATTAAACGTACACATTTGGCCGGAATTGGATTCGTAACACTATTGAAAGCAATTCGATTCTGTCAAGGATGCTTGTACGTGCTTACCATGTGTGAGAGAGGCAAAATGCTTGGATTTTAATTTGTCGACTAGACTAGATTTTGAACTGAGGATAGGATGCTGTCAGGAGTCAGGAGTAGCAGTCAGTAAGGTCTCCGTGTCTGCACAGGCAAGCTTAGAGCGTAAGGTCATGAGCTATTGCAAATTACTAAAGCAAAATTCAAGAGAGATCACCAATATGTATAAGACACGACATAGAAGTGATAATGGGACTCTATTGTTGCCCAAACGCTCACAAATCCACCTCGAACTCTTGTTTTGCATACGGAACACCGGGCTTCTAGGAACATTCATTGACGCCCAACTCGCATCAGACTAGTTGGCGTGGCACTCGTAGGACTCTCCTCCATAGCTCCACTTACCACCAGACTGTCCCCCGCCGATACACTGCCCGATGATATCACCCATGGCTTCCTACGATGCAAGTCAGCCCCGCCAAACTACTACACCAGCAAGAAGCGCGGGGCCAGGTCCGTTTAACTCACCTCGCAATACAGAGTCTGCTTGTTCCTGGGGACATTCAGACTGCACACAACGCCGCCGCCGGACGTGGTTCCTATGACGCAGGCGCCAGGAGGGCCGCAGTTGCGGCAGAGTTCGGCAGCGCGGTTGCGGTAGGGGGCGTTTGCTTTGGGCTTACCGCCGAAGCAGTCTGCTGCCAAAGAAACGGTAGAGAAGAAAAACAAGAAGATGGAAGTTGAATCGAGTAGTTTCATGATGATTGTGATGGTTCTTGCTCAATGGCAGGTCAGTGAAAAGAGAGGACTCGGTCAATGATGT
This sequence comes from Colletotrichum zoysiae, assembly GCA_030867305.1. Classification (NCBI taxonomy): domain Eukaryota; kingdom Fungi; phylum Ascomycota; class Sordariomycetes; order Glomerellales; family Glomerellaceae; genus Colletotrichum; species Colletotrichum zoysiae. The sequence continues at coordinate 148,134 of MU842886.1, read as the reverse complement.
GATATGTATATTATAAAGGCAGACGAGTGGTAAGAATGCAAAATAGACGCAGGAGGCATGAGCCAAGTTATAAATCTACTTGTCGAGATATAAGGATAATCTTCTCAAAAAGCAGTCTCCTTTGTTAAACAGTTCGTAACGGTATGTACTGCCGCTGCCCTGGTGCCAGGCGTGCGTTGTTGAAGCAAATCATAGTCCACATTAGTAAGGACCTTTTTCTTTTTTTTAAAAATCCTTTCAGACACCTTCAACATGATCAAGTGTTCCCACCATCTCTCAGCTTGATCCGAATACGCCAAATCAACTCGCTGTAGTACAATAAGCAATGCTTGGCTTAGGCAAGGGTTTCGGGCGCCAAGCCTCTCCCAATTGCAATCGTATGTGACAAAAGACAAGTTGAAATTGTTCGGTCCTAATTGAGGCGCTATGGATAGCCGATAAACCATTCCAACCCATGTATAGAACCACCATTCCCTTGACAGCCTGGGACCTCAGTCAGCGCATCTGCATTTCAGCACATGGGTGTCAATATATTATCCAATACGGATGCGTTGATTATGTACAGCCGAGGTTCTGGTCAACCACGCTACGGTTCCATATTCGCAACACTTTAGGCATCCAAGATAACCGTGGTCCGGTTTGTTTAGTCACGCCCACAAAGTTGATATATTCTCTACATAGTCGGTTTAGGGGCTAGACAACCAATATCCATCCTTCTTATTCGTCAGACCCTTGTAATCTGCAGCTGCCACACTTAGGCTAGCCAGTACCATTGAAGCTTGTAGCTGCATGCAGACAGGTTTTTGAGCTGAAGCGCAGGTTCGGGCGGGTCTTCCCGAAGTGCATAGTCACTTGAGGATCCAACCCATCTTGAAGTTACTCAGCGAAGCTCGTTCATGGAGTCGAGGCTGATCAACCAAGAAGCTCTTCTTACAGGGGTTGCATCCTTCCTCAGCTCCGTCGAATTTTCTCATGTCTATTACCAGTGCCCCTTGATGAGATTTGGGGCCTACCCCATAGAAGAGTTGACCAGGGCGAGAGGGCCGTACGAGACCACATGGCCCGCTAGCATCCTGCGTCTGGAGTAAGCGGCTTGCAGAACTTTTGCCCCGTCCAAACTATTATTATCTAAAGTTGGGAAACGGGAAACTATTCTCGTTGCGGGCCCGTATCATTTGCGACTCTCAATTCAACTTGAGGTGCGTGGGGGCGGGAGACTGAGGCGAGACGGACAAGACGATTCCAATCTTCAGCTTCACATCATGGTCTGAGTAATGCGCGGATCTGGATCATTTCCCGAGTATTCATTCAATTTTTTCAGGGCAATGAGAAATAGTCGATGCTCCAGATGTGCAGATATAAAACTGATTGAAGTCGCACTTCGAGTGAGTTCTTAAAGAAAATCACCCACAAGTGACGAGCCACGACCATCACTCCAGAACTTCTTCAATAATTCCATTTGCTCCGCCCTTTGATATCGTCAAGATGATCTTTAGCACTATCCTCGTTGGCCTCTGCGCCACTATTCCACTTGCAAAGGCCGCCGCCTTACCCGCCGTCGATGCTGATGATTCCGCCTTTGAGATTTTCTCTCAGACCTATGACGGAGACGAATTGGTCACCAACCCGAACATCAGCATCGGTGCCCCTGTCACCGGCACCTTTGGAAAGCGCGCGCATGCTGAATGCTGGGACAACCGTAAGCTCCCTTCGAAGCGACCTTTCCGCAGCTTGCTTCCAGTTCGATCCCCAAGCAGCATTCATAGAGTACCCCGCTGACCCAGGACTACTGTAGACATGACGACGAGGCAGAACCAGGAGGCCTACATCGACGACTGCGAGAACATTGCTCAGCGCCTGGCGAACTCCAACGTGCGCATCAACCTCCCTCCCCGGAGGTCCGAGGAGTTCCGCTCCAACCAGTTCCGCTGCAAGATCATCATCCGCAACCAGAGCACCTGCCAGACCTACAACCCGTACCGCGCCACGCTTGGCGTTGCGGCTCAGTCGACCATGGACCACTGCCCGAACCTGTCCCAGAACAGCGGCTGGGGCTTTTTGACTGGCATCTCGAACCTCATCTACATCGTGGAGCCTTTGGATATCAGCCCCCCTACGTACTCGCCTGCGTGTACCTGAGACGAGCACATCATCGCAACGACTCCCGTTAGGAGACCCCGAGTCGGTCTGCCGGAAGTCAGCTTCGTGAATAGAAGATGACTATATCATCAACGAAAGCCTTGCCGGTGGTCTGGGAACGTAATGGGGGTTGTTCTTGGGGAAGATATCTTGAAAGCGGTCTTCCTTTTCCTTTGTTTGTCACTTTCGGACGCCCTTGGACAGCAGTGCTCTTGTCATGGTGTCGAGATGGTATCTTATTATGTCTTCTTCCGCTGGGTTTGGGTGCAGCCAAGTTCCAGAGCTTCGCGAGCGCATGCGTTGGGCATTTTCTCGTAACTACATTAGTTCGAATTCTTCTATTTTCCTTCAGTCACTGCTGGTCTTAGCTTGCCTAACAAAGAATATTTCCCGGGAACCAACTAAAAGGGACAAAACCAACAGCGACGAAATGCATACATCTAACTCCTGGAGCTCGTTACTAAGTTTGAAAGCTCCAGCTACCTCAGAAGCTTCTCGACTTACCATTGTTCTCCGTTTTAAACTGCAATACATCATGAGAACTGAAACAGAACCAAAAACAATCTCAGGATGGAATTGTGAAAATAGACACCCAATTAGTAGTCACTTATAAATATATGATTAGGGCTATTACTCCCTTCAATGACTCTTACTTAGTTTGAGTAGTATACTACTAATGAATACTATCACCTATACCTTAGTTCATCAGGAATCATTATTACAGCAGTGTGGAAATGTAAGGCGCGCTGTTATCTATTAAAAGCTTGTGGTTTAAGGCTTAAATACAAAACCAATGTGTAGGCCACAACACAGACATCTTACCCATTGCCCCTTTTTTCGCCCGTAGTGGCATCACTCCGTCTGACGGTGTCACCACATCACAATATCCTTGTCTACTTTGCAGATTTTTACCCCCGCCTCTCTGAACGCAGACCTGAGCTCGCTTGTGGCGGTTCCGGAGTCCAACAAGCCATCAACAGCCAGTTCCTTGAAGCCGCGCATCGTCCCACCACTGCACTGGGTAGACAGCCTTGTCATGCTGCCATAAATGCGGTTAGCGGTTACGGGACCGCTAATGTGAAGTCGTCGCAGGGAGGGGGGAAGACTCTTGATCAGCCGATTCGCCGAGGCCGCCTTCCGCCCCTCCCCTGTAAGATTTGACATGGGCCAGGTCCCGGCATCGTAGTATAATTCCATCTCGGAGTCGGATATTGAGTCGATCTGATCATCATCCCCCCCCGCCAATCTGCAGCTCCATGTGTCGATCCACAAGTTCTCCAAGCAGGGGAACTTCTTGAAAGAGTCGAAGCACCGGCTGGCTCCTTGATTCCGGGGTTTCGGGCCGCAAGAGAAGCACAACGTCTTCAGCGAATGCCGGCTACTCTTCAGGGCTTTTTTGATTCGCCTGGGAGACGGTAGCGAGCGGCTGTCAGAAACGTTGCCGGTTCTTAAGTAGATAAACCGTGAGAGGCTCTTGCAGGACTTTAGGAAGTCACACGATATATCAGTGTCTTGTAGAACGAGACTGTGGAGGGAATTGTTAGAATAAGCCGGCTTTGTGGTATACAGGCTACAGCCACGCAGGTAAACTTCGGGGACTCCGCCTACCACTTCAGCCATTTTCGCAAGTTCAAAGCCATCTTGCCACCCACCCTTACTGGTTTCGAATGCCAGTGATCGGAGACCTGGAAGGAGGTGTCTTGAGGATGAATTCCTCGGCCACATTGGTCGTTGAAAGATTAATTGATTGGGGAAGGCGGAAAAGAGGTCGGGAGATGTCGAAAGGCTGATCTCCCTGACATCCTGAAGGTAGTGACAAAGGATGCCGTACAATATACGGAGACATGCTCCGTCGAGGTTATGCTGCTCGATGCTGAACTCACGATCTTTCGGGTCATTCACGTCACCATGAATCTCGTAACTGAGCAGGCTCGTCAGCACCGCATCATCAACAACAACGCCGATCGTATCCGCCCATGCCTTCATAGAACGTAGCTGGTCATAGCTCAACATGGTGACACCGCGGGCGAGCGGTGCGAGCTGCAGATTCAGCCGCCGGATCTGGCTGCCGATCTCGGGTCGCGCGCGCATGAGGCGCAGCAGTGAGAGCAGCTTCTGGGCGCCGTTGTGTCCGTGGATGCTGACGAAGCGGTACTTCTCGGCCTTGAGCTTCTCGTGCAGAGCTTTGCAGGTGCTCGAGAGGCTGATGACGGAGTAGCGCTCGCGGTGGAGGGCCCTGGCGAGCGCGTTGTGGTTCTTGCTGAGGCTGGCCTCGAGCATCCGCTTCTTTGCGGGCTCGTTGCTCCGGAGGAGGGAGATGATCTCGAGCAGGAGCTCTTGCGGGAGGTCAGACAGCTTCGCCATGTCGTGTCCAGCGTCGGTGTGTCGTTGTCGTCAAACTTGCAGTGGTGCTTCAGACTGAGAGAAGCGGGAACGAGCCTGGAGGTATAGGCCGTCAAGAGCCCATCGGAGGTAGGCCACTGCTAGTTATCGGAGATAGCTGGCGGTACCATGAGGGCGTTCCGGCCCCCGTTCTCGGATAAACCGACTACTTGTACGAGATTTAGTGTTCCGTGAAACCCTGGGAAGAACAACTCTCTTGCCGCGCCGCCCCCGCCTTCATTGGTTGCATCTGCGTTGCGCTAATGAACATAAGAGAAGACTCCAGCTTCGGATCAAAGGAGGCAGAGGAGATACAATATCTGGCGAGTGCTATCGGAGCTGACGATGGCATCATGTCTTGGACATGACCACATCGAAACGGTAGATACTCTCGTATGGCAGCGACGTCGATGATCGGGTCAACAGTGAAGGGCGGGTACGTGTTTGGTAGGGACCATGTAGTCGACGAAAACGGGTTGGCCAGTAGAACACAGCATCTAGCACCAGCGCGCGCGTAAAGGGAAGAAAACCTTTTATCATTCGTACGAACAGGTATCATTTCTTTTATTTCTATGCCCGCCAGAAAACAAATGCCCAAAGACACCACACCACACCCCTAAACACCGCCACCACGAACAGTTCACCCGTCCTCCAACGGCCTCCTCACAAATATCTCCAACGCACCCCGCATCCTCTCCTCCACCGCTTTCCTTTCCTTGTCCCTCGCCGGCAGGCTCACGCGGCAGACCGCTCTGCCCAGCACCTCGCCCACCCTCCTCTCGCGCGCCCGCCGCCTCGCCAGCGCCGCATCGGCCGCCGCGCTGTCGCCCGTCAGCCGCCTGAAGCTCAGGCTGCGCCGTGTCGGCCTCTGCGTCATCAGCGCCTCGGCCACGGTCCGCGAGATGGGCGCCAGCTCCGCGACCACCTTGGACAGCGTCGCCATCAGGAAGACGAAGGCGATGTTGTGGTTCGGCGCCATGGCGAGGATGTCGAGCACCGCCGTCTTGTCATCCTCGACCTCGGCCGGGGATCGCGCCGCCGCTCCGGCGGTGCCGAGATGGGGGAGCCCGAGCTCCATTTTGGCCCAGAGGGCGGCCGTGATTATGCCGTCGGTGAGGCCGACCAGGAAGAGGAGCAGCACCTCGGCAACAACTTCGAGGCGGTAGAGCGACGGCACTTGGACGGGGAGGGCCTCGACGAGCGGTCGGTCGTTGTCGAGTGCCTCGATCAGGGCAACCACCAGGCTGTTCCGGGACTCTTCGTCTTTGAAGAGCCACGCCGTCTCGTCAAACGGCCAGCCGGGCTTGTCGGCGGGGATGACGTGCTCCTCGACCATGTTCGCATCGGCGATGGCGCGCGCCGTCATGGTCTCCACGGCCTCTGTCAGTTTGAACAGTTCCTTCGGCGCGGCGCAGTGGACGTCGAGGTCGTTCGGGATGGAACTGGACCCCGTCGTCTCCGCCCTGGACTTGAGGAAAGCCCGGATGCCTCCGTCGGGGACGCGGATGAGCTCGTTGATCGAGCGACCGAAACACGTCGGGAGCCAGGACGCCCGGACCGGTATAAAGTGGTCCCTGCCGTCTTCGACCCGAAGCACCAAAATGTCCTCCAATGACGCACGACCGTCGTTGAGGGCTCGTACGTGAGACATGTCGCTGACGTAGACCTCGAGGACGCCGCTCACGGTCTCACCCGGCTCCAATGTCACCTCGTTGCCGAGATCTGGCGACTCATCGCCGTTGGATTGGGTATCTGTCCTTCTGAACGATGTCTTGAGCCATTCTGCCGGGCTGGGAGCGTCCGAGTCTTGCTCAATCGTGGGCTTCTCAACGAAAGTGAACTTGGCCGGCACTCGGCCGGTGTTGGCTACCGTCAGGGTGGCGCTGTGCCTGCTGCGATAGCCGACCTCGCCAAAATCGATAGCCTCGTTGAGACCCATGGACTCATGCTTGTCCTCTGTTTGCTGGTGCGGGTTGTCGAGGATGAGTGTGATCAACGGCCGGCCCTCGTTCTCAGCGCGGTCGAGCTCCTTGGCGACTTCGGCGTGGACCTTGGCCTTGAGATCAGGGACCACGGCATCGTAGTCGAGCGTGAAGATGGAGATTATCGGCTTGTGATCCGACGACACGATCCGCTGGTGAGAGGTGTAAATATCGAGATGTATCCTGTCCGTGAACCCTTCCTTTGTGACGACTTCCTCCGGCTCGTTCTCGTCGTCGTCGTATTCGTCGTAGTCGAGGCCGGCCTCTCCAGTTGGAGGAGGCTCCTCACCGTCGGCGTCGGGATCGTAGCTAAAGAGGACATCGTCGTCATCAGTCGCGAGGTCAATTCCCCGCGCCGTCAAATCCTCATCCTTCTTCCTAGCCTCCTCCACATCCCTGACCCTTTGCTCATACTCCTCCCTGTCCTTCCTTGTTCGGTACAGAATGCGGTCACACCAGCTCGGGGCTCTCCGTTTCTCGCTCGAGTCGAACAAGCTGACTGTGCCGACATCGTACTTGTACGAAGGCAAAAAAGTGATTGGACCTTCTCGCCATCCATCGTGGAAGGCCTTCTTCTCCTGGATGACCCGCCGCAGTTGATCGTGGGGCAAAAGGGAGTCCAGAGTCGCCTGCAACGAAGCAGGGTCTTCGCTCGGGTCTGGCAAAAACTCGTCGGGGTCTGGCAAGGAGCTTTCTGAATCATCAAAGCTAGGCGACGACAGGGACGTGTCGACGGTGGACGTGTCGTCGTCGCTGCTGTCAACTCTCTTGACCACCAAAATCTCCTCGCCCGCGATGACCTTTCGGCCTCTCTTGTCAAGGTCGTACTCTCCGCGGGTGTGGAGCAGGAGCAGCCGCCGAATATCATCCCCGGGAAGGCCGTCAACGCGGAAGTTCAAGTCGCCCAACCAGAAGGCGAAATCCTCGTCGCCAATCTTCTCGGCGTCGGCGTCGTTCTCCCCGGCCAGGTTGATGGGGTCGAACTGGGTTCGAGTCAGGATCTGGCCAATGTCCCAGAGCCTCCGGTCCAAGTACGCCTGCTCAGGGCCGCTAGCGAGGTGGCAATTGACGAAGACCATACGGGTCGTCTCGCCCAAGAGGATGCGGGTCGTCACGGCGCCCTTGTTTCCAAGGTATCCGAATAGACCCGTGCCTACTGAGACGGTGCTCACGTTGCTGATAGTCGGGGCGACTTCCGGGGAAGCATAGGCCAACAGCAGCAGGCCGGACATTTGCTCGGCGGCGACAAGCTCGTAGCCGTCTGGCATGGCCTCCTCCAGTGCTTCCTTCCACTTCCTCATGGGGGCCGGGTCGGAGGACATGCGGTTCATATAGTCCCTCGCCATATTCAGGTCGACGATCTCCTGCAAGCCCAGCACATACAGCCCGATCTTGCCGCCCCCGACCAGGTGTACAGAGGCATTGGGGTCCTGCTCTCCGGCCCCTTTTTTGGTGGCGTGCGGGGGGTCCGTCTCGACCGTGTCGTGGTCGGACACGTCAAGCTTGGAAAGGGTCGTGTCAAGGCCATATCCATCGACGAACCAGCTCGCCAGGTCTTTGTCGGTGCCGGGGCAGGCGGCAACGTTCCAAGTCCCAATCTTGACGCGGATCCGATGGGGACGGACGTACTCTTGGCGGCGGGCGTAGACGGCACGGGCAAGTGACTGCGGCGTCGAGGTCAGTTCGACGGGTTCTGAGGTCGTCGAGGGGGTGTTGGTCTCGGAGGGCGCCATTGCAGGAGTCCCAGCTGTGCGCTGTTTGTTGCTGGGTCGAGTTGGCAAGGGGGTTCGAGCTCGAGGTCGAGGGGGCGGCGAGGGTGGGGAGGCTTGGGATTTTGAGCGAGCGCCGCAGACGGCGAGTGATGGGGAGAGGGAGGTTTGAGACAAGAGGCGGCTCTGGCAGCCTTTAGCTTCGTTGGCGTAGTGGTGGCCGATCAGTCCGGCGCATGATGTTGACAATTCCGGCGTTGATACGAGTCGTCTTAAGTGCGGTCGCGGACCAGGATAGCGGCAGTTATGCGGAGGGGGAACGAACAAGTCCCAAGGAACGGCCGGAATAGGTATCGAATTTGCGGTACACACACTCAAACACGTAGCAACGGGGAAACGGAAGAACCCAATGCAGGAAAAGTGCCGACGTGGTTCGAGTCGAGGGAGGCCGAGGTCGATACGGGGGGTTGTTGGAGAAAGTATGTAGGTAGCTGTGAGGATCGAACAAGCCCGGGTTGTAAAACAAGAGTAAGTGCAGAGAGGTACTGATGTACAAATAAATGTACAGATATGAACCTGATGCCTATGAGAAAACAAAGGCTGGGGAAAGGGGATTGATTGTCACTGGGATCCGGTCTGCATTGATTGCATCTTGGATAAAATAATTAGTGTATGACGGAACGGGGGATTTCAGCCAGCCAGCCAGCCAGCAAGCCCAGTGCAGCTCAGCCAGTTGTGCCAGTGCAGTGTCTCTCTTCTCCACATCCGGCATTCAGCATCAGTGACGTGCCTGGCGCAGTCGCTGCTGCTACAGTGAGTGCATTACGGGGAGGTACAGGTATCCATGTACCTAGGTACCTACCCACCTAGGCAGTACGGTGCACTGCCACAGCGCTGGGATTGGCGGGGTAGCGACAACGATAAGACCCGATAAGACTCGATAAGACTTGATAAGGACAGGCGATAAGGATAAGGTAAGGCTGCTTCGGGGCCCACTCCCCGGCAACTTGGTTGGGATCTTCTGACATCAACATCCATCCATCCCATCCCGAAGCGTCGACACCAACAAGTCACATTGGTACCCATGATACCTACGATACCTAGACTTCATACTATTGCTCTCCGCCGAACACGCACCCCAAAAACCCCCATTTTTTTCCCTCGTACTCCGGTAAACCACCCAATCGATCGATAAAGAGAGAGCGCAGCCAACACACGCACCTCCTCGACGCCACGCCGTCTACACCTTCACTACCAACAACAACTTGGAGCAAATCGCGTCCACAGACCAGATCCCAGATGTCCCGCCCAACACCCCGCAAACGCGGCCACGCCCGCCACTCCTCCGCCTCCGGCCACGGCCCCCGTCCCGTGCAGTCCGACTACGAGTCCGACGCCGCCCACTACATCGACTCCCACCCGGTCCCCACCCCCAACCCGGCCCTCCTCAACCGCACCAACACCGACCTCAACCTCTCCGTCCTGCGCCGCTACCTCCCCTCCATCAACTCCACCCTCTCCATTGCCGCCAACGCCGTCGTCTACACCTTCAACCCCTCCCTGCCCGGCTGGGACAAGACGGGCATCGAGGGCACCTACTTCCTCTGCATGCAGGACCCGGCCCCCGCCGCCGTCCACCGCCCCCCCGCGCCCCGCGCCTGCATCTTCGTCCTGAACCGCCGCGGCCTCGAGAACGTCATCCTCGACCTCGGCGACGTCGCAGACTTTGAGGTCGTCGACGAGGTATACATCTTCCGCCTGCGTGGCCCCGCCGGCGCCGACGCCGACGCCGATGAGCCCGCCAACAACAAGGTCATGGGCATCTGGATCCACGCCGACAAGGACGACACCCGCGTCATGAACGCCGCCCTCATCGCCGAGACGCTCAAGCACGTCCGCGCCGCCGCCGCCTTCGCCGCCGGGGAGCAGAACGACAACACGAATGCCACCGCCGCCGCCGCCGCCGCCGCCGCCGCTCCCGCGCCGCAGGAGGAGGCGGGCCCCGCGATGCAGGCCATCGGGAAGCGGCTGAGCCTGAGCGACCTGTTTGGCGCGCAGAACGGGACCAAGGGCTAGGATCCCGCCACCGTCGCCGCCGACGACGACCCCGACGCGTGGAAGGACAAGAACCGCGAGGGAGGTGCGTACCAGCCCAAGACGCCTCAGCCGTGGATGGCGAAGCCGCTGCTCAAGTGCACTCCATTCTGAGTGCAATGCGCATGTCGCTGTGAGTGTAGGAAACTGTGGCAAGAAAGATGGCTGACACACCGTCAACCACCACCAATGTCTCGGAACACGTTACATAGGGTGGAGGGTGTGCTCTGGAGGGGAGCTCCCGAAAAAATAAATAAGGACAGGAGCGGTGAAGACCAAATGATACCCTTGATTAAGAAGAATTGAAGAAAGAAGAAAGAAGAAAAAGTCATTTTGTTTTTCTTTTTCCCATACAATGCTGCAAAGTCATCATGGAGCGTCGTGATGCTCCTAAAAGCCTTTCGTCGTGACTCGCAAGTCTAGGTGAGGCCGTTTCCCTCCTCTCGCCTATTACAGGCCTCCCGGAAGGAAGGGGGGGGGGAAAGGTCTGTTGATCCCCTGGTGAACCAGACACATCGAAAATGAAAATAAAACGAATTATCCCTGTCCATTACCGCCCAAGAAGTGAACGCCCCCTTTCCGCTCTCTCTCATACCGTGCCGCTGATGCTGAGCTCCCGGATCTCCTGCAACACCTGCTCGACGCGCTGGTCCAGCTGGCCCTGGGCGTACTGCTCGCGCGTGTCGGCGTCGAGGTACTGCTGCACCTGGGCCATGCGGCTGTAGGCCTCGGCGCAGAAGCGCAGCTGGATCTTGACGAGGGCCTCGAAGGTGGGGTCGAGATAGGGCACGCGGAGGTCGATGAGCTGCGGCAGCTCCGTCGACAGCTGCTCGTTGAGCTGCTCGTAGGCGGCCTTGGCCATCTCCATCTCCTTCTCGGCCCGCGGCAGCTTCGTCACGTCCTTGTCGGGCTTCTCGACGAGCTTCTTGACCTTGGCCCGCAGCGCGTCGTAGTCGAGCAGCTTGTGGCCGCGCTTCTTGATGCCTACGTGACGGCGGAAGACGGTGTGTCAGTGCGTGTGTGCGTGCGCGTTGCGTTGGGGGGGGGGGGGGGGGGGGGGGGGGGGGGGAAAAGGGCCGTGTGTGGCTCGCGCGTGTGGGTTTTGGACTGACATTCGTTAACGTCGGGGAAGTAGGCGCAGAAGCGGGAGATTGGTTCGAGGACGGTTTGCCTGCAGCCAAAAGAGTCAGTCAGTCTGGCTCCCTGCGCGGTCGACATCACGACCCCAGGTTTATCGTCGTTCGTACTGGTAAGGGCCGTCTAGCGCCTTGATCGTCTCGGCGTCGAGGTCCTCCACGGCTTGCTTGTAGCTTCTGCTCACGCCGTCCTTGGCTCCGGCGTCTCCGTAAAAGGCGTCTATCGTCTCGGCGATGCGCATCTGCGAGGCAGTCATGGCTGGGAGAAAATCGGGTTAGCCCGCCGCCACCGTTGGTCGGGGGATACAGGCCGCCGCGGCCGCCGCGGTCGCTGCAAAGACGCACCTCGTAGTGAGTCCAGGTATCCCTTGGCCTCCTTCTGCAGCCGTAACGAGGCCGTCTCCATGGTTCTGAATCGTCTGCCCAAAGAATAAAACTGTCAATACAGCGCTGCCGTAGTGCATCCCCAGCCCGAGGGGGGGAGGATTGTTGCCCACCTCTCCTCAACCTCGTAGTCGCGGTCGTTGGTCTTCTCCACATGACCTGCCAAGATCAGAATCTCGTATCACGGGCGTTGGTTGGGCGGCAAAGAGGGGCTCACCCGTCTTCATCATCACTTGCGTCGTCGCCCGGTTGACATTTTTCTTGAAGCCTGTAGTCCATCCATCAGTCCCGTCCAGGCCCGTACGAGTTCTCGTTGACTCAGCTTGCGCTGAGCAACGGCGGGTGGCTCAAAGCGAATCGTACCTGCCCACGACATCTTGGCCTAGTTCGGATGTGTCTCTCTTCGTGTGTTGGTGGGGGTGGGAGGAGACGGAATAAAAACCCCTCAGTAGCTGGGAGAAAGCGTGTGCTCGAGCGGTGTGCGTATTGATCACTCGGTGGTTCGCGGGAAAGGGTATCGTTCAGTTTCGTGTGCAGGCCGTTTCGTCGTCCAAAGGTTGAAGGAGAAAGAAGGGAAATGCGTCCTGGGGAGGTTTTGATTGCGCGGACGAATCACTCATCAATGCAGGCCGGAGAAGCCCAGTGGGCAGCGCCCCCGGCAGACGGCAACCGACGTCAGCGATGCGCAGGCTCGGACTACGCCACGCTTCCTTAGCCCGGCCTTTAGCGCCGGCTTATCCGTGGCGCAGCACTGCAGGCAGCCAGTAGGTAGGTACCTAGGTACCCCAGCACGCAAATATCGTCTGTCAATTCCGCAGTTACTAAGTAACCACATGAGCCATCACTTTCGCATATTTGTCCTATTAATAATCTGAATAAGGCATCTGTACATATCTGCTCTTATGCACATCACCAAGGCATAGCGCGGTCTCGTTTCATTGTTTCCAACACCTTCAAGTTCCTTCAAAAGTCCCCGGCTCGACGTTTCACACTCAGCCTACCTTATATCACCACGACAACCACAACCAACGCCAACACCAACACCAACACCACCGGTTCATCCGAGTTAGGAACAAAGATGGCCGCCCCTCGCTTCCTGCTCATCAGCCTGGGGAACCCCGAGCCGTACTACAATACACTCCACTCCGCCGGCCACCATGCCCTCAACCATCTCCAAAAACTCATGGGCCCTTCCCAGCCCGCCTTCCGCAAGGGCCGCTTCGGCGGGAGCTCCTGCCTGGCGTCCATCGGCCCCAAGTACGCCATGATCCAGAGCCCTGCCATCATGAATGTCTCCGGCAAATGGGTCGCCAAAGCCTGGAAGGAGACCCTCGGCACCCGTGACCCGGCGGACCTGAGCCTCCTCCTCGTCCACGATGACCTGGAGGAGGAGCTGGGCTTCGTCAAGACGAGAAAGTGGAAGAGCAGCCACCGAGGTCACAACGGCGTCAAGAGCGTCAACGCCTGCCTCCGCCAGGCCGATTACCCGGGTTCCGAGTGGGCAAGGATATGCATTGGCATTGGACGCCCAGAAGAGCGTGAGAAGGCTACCGTGTCTAACTACGTGCTCAAGCCCATGTCAAGGCAGCAATGGTCTGCCATTGAAGACAACGCAGGGCCGGGGGCTTACGAATGCCTTCTCGCATGGGAGGAGAAGTTGGCAGCTGCAGCCGGCAAGTGAGAAACCCTCCGTTGTCACTAGTCTCCCCGGAACCGCCGACCTTCTTGTTGCTTGCACCCTCACCTGCCCTGGGGCTGTGTCGCCTGACTGGCACGGCGGTCTTGCAGCTTTGGAAAGCCGGCCGGTCCCCCGGAGCGCGGATCACCACCTAGCCCAACAACCAGCGACATGTTATATCTCGTCTCTGGTGCCGGGCGCGCCTGGCTTCGGACAACTCGCATGTCCGTCATCGTCATGGATTCGCGGCCGCTGAATCATCAATAGTCCCTAGAGACATCTTCAGGTAGCCTCCTCGGGTCCGGGCCGGCCGTCGAGCCACTTGCTCATATACGGCCCGTCGAGCCAGTATCCGAGCTTGGCGTAGTAACTTCTCACGCCTACACCAGAAATGACACTAATCTTATCACTGCCGTGCTCGTCCCTCGCGATCCTCTCCGCCTCCTCCATGAGAAGGGTGCCGAAACCCTGGTGCTGGAACTTCTTCGGGTCTCTGGCATGCACTGGCACCGCAGTACCGTACACGTGCAGCTCTCTCACGAGACTGGTCGGCTGTCCCACAAGCTCCTCACGGTAGGTGTACTTCTCGGTGCACTTGCGCAGGCGGAGCAGGGCTACGAGGATGTCCTGCTTCGGGTCCTCGTATGCCAGGAACGTCTCCCATCCGCCGTTGGCCGTGTAGTCTCGCCTGACGAGCTCGATTTGGTTCGGGCGGATCTTATTCTTCACTTCGTTGACGCCCACCTCGCGCGTCCGTACATCGCGGCACGTCGTGCCAAAGTCCTTCATCCTCGCCAGCGCCAGCTCCCGCAGGTTGCCGTTCTCGACGCCCGACGTAACCAGGGGCATGGGGATGTCTCTCTGGACACGGTAGATACGGGTCCATGGCGGGATCAGTGCCAGAATCCTGGCGACAAGGTCAATCAGGCCGTTGGGCGTGTAGTTCTGGTAGCGGCCCGTGCGCCACAGCTCGTACAAGCCAGTGCCTCTGATGACGAGCGTCGGGTAGATCTTGAGACCGTCGGTGCGGAAAGCCGGGTTCTCAAAGTACTCGCGGAACTGGTCCAGGTCTCTTTCCATGCCCACGTTGGGCAGATCGGGCATCATGTGGCTCACGACCTTGAACCCGGCATCCTTGGCCAAGCAGAACGTCTCGGCGACGGCTGCGACGGTATGTCCGCGGTTCGTGTCTCTCGCAACGTCCTCGTAGAGTGACTGCACCCCAATCTCCAACCTCGTGCAGCCGTAACGCAGCATGTCGGTCAGATGCGGCTGCCAGCAGTAATCCGGCCTCGTCTCGATCGTGATTCCGACGCACTTGATGTTGCTCATCTCGCTAGCTTCCACGGCCTCGTCGACGTTGGATGTCTGGTATCCGCTGAGCGCGTTGTGCAGTTGGGCGATAAAGTCCTCCCTGTAGGGCACAGGTAGGGACATGAAGGTACCTCCCATGATGATGTACTCGACCTTGTCGACGGAGTGGCCAAGAGATTTGAGCTGATCAACACGGCCGCGGGCCTGTTCGAAAGGGTCGTACCGCGCTCGAATCGCGCGCATCGACGTGGGTTCATATCCGGTGTAGGACTGTGTGCTGTACTCGAAGTCGGAGTCGGGACCGCCGGGGCAGTAGACGCAGATGTTGCCGGTGTAAGCGATATGCGGGCATCTGTGGGGTTTGCACATGACAGCTACAACTGCGATGCCTGACGATGTTCCTACACGAAGCTGGGTCAGGATGTGTATCAACTTGTTGAGTTCCGTAGATAAAACGCACTGATAGGCTTAGCAATCAGCTTCGGCAAGATATATTTCTTGTAGTGCTCGGGTATCGCCGCAATAATCGCAGTTAGCGGCGGGATGTTGGCCAGTTTGTGCTTCCGCGCGAACTTATTGCGCAGGGAGTTGAGGTTGAGGTCCCGGTGCGGGCTCTTGGGGTCCCTGACTGCCTCATGATCCTCGATCAGGGCGTTGGCAATATCCGCGCAGCATCGGAGGAAGCGCTCGTTCTCGGGCGGCAGGTTGTCGTTCTTGGACCGCGCCTTGGTGACGGTGACGGTGGCTGTGGTAGTGGCCATCCTGACAGAGAAGTGCGTCGTGGGACCGGAGTAAGTCGGTTCGGAAGAAGTGTGAGGATGATTCAGTTCGGTTTCGGATGGGGTGGTCCGTCTGCCGCAATGTCGCCCACGTACGTCGCTACAAGCTCTCAGAATAGGGTCACTGTTGCCAACGACTGCAGTTGACCGTCCGTTTCTCTTGACTCTGGGGAAATTTTGGAGGGACGGTCGAGGTGCTGGATGGTGGGGTAATCAGCCACACCTTGACATCTCAGACGACGCCACACGTCAAGCTCAGCACGCTCGATTAGTAGGTACGTACCTGCACAACTGGGTACGTACCCATCCGAGGCTGCAGTGCTACGTGCCGTCTCAGCTGTCGCCCGTGCTGATTGCTGCGGCCTCGATTGGTTCGGCCGGATCATCTTCTCTACCGACTGGCGCGGGTTTTCCCGGGCTGCCGGTCCCCGTGGCTCCTCGTGGCTCGCGCTGCAGACCCGGTTGTCTCGCAGTAGAGCTCGGTTCAAGTTTTGCTGTGTGGTCTCTTTCCAGTGCTGTCCGACCCTTCTTTTCGGAAAGTGACGTGAATTGCTTGCAGCAGCTGTCTTCTTTTTTTCCCACGATAGCCGCATCCTCCTTCCACCAACGAAACCCGCCCCTCTCGGACCAAACCCTCCCACTCTCTGTAATTGGCGCCGCTGTTGTTGAAGCTGCGCTTTTTCTCTCCCCAGCAAACTACCAAAAACCAAAACACACATACCGACAAGATGCAGTCCCTGAGACAGATGCGGCCGGCAGGCAAGCTGCTCAACCAGGCCGCGAAGCGCGCATACAGCGTCTCCCAGGCCGGCCCTTACTCCAAGACGGTCGACAACCTGCGCATCAACTCCGAGACCAAGGTCCTTTTCCAGGGCTTCACTGGCAAGCAGGGAACGTAAGTGCTGTTATCTTTCCCCCCATCCGACAACCGAACCATCGAGCCGAGAGCCCCCTGTTTCGGGACTGGACATCTGGCGATAGCTGCTCTCGCAGCCCGCGCAGCCCACATTAAAAGGAGCTGTTTTTGAGCTAACGTACCCTTCGCGAAACAGCTTCCACGCGCAACAGGCCATCGACTACGGTATGCGATGACCACCCCGGGGCCGCTGCGTAGCTAACCGCTGCGCGCGGCCGCCCGCGCACACGCGAAAACGTTGGGAGAAAACAGACCCAGGACTGATATCAATGGGCGTATATAGGCACCAAGGTCGTCGGTGGAACGAACCCCAAGAAGGCCGGCCAGGAGCACCTGGGACTCCCCGTCTTTGGCAACGTCAGCGAGGCTGTCAAGGAGACCGGCGCCGATGCCACCGCCATCTTCGTCCCGTACGTCACCGCGCGATATATGGACCCAAATCACTGAGCAGGATGTTGACAAAGAGACATAATAGCCCCCCTCTGGCCGCCGCCGGTATCGAGGAGGCCATCGCCGCCGAGATCCCCCTCGTCGTCTGCATCACTGAGGGTATCCCCCAGCACGGTATGCCTCGTGTCCCTCCCGAGCGATGATTGTTATGGGATCCTGCGAGCTTCGAGTACTGACCCCCCCCGCTCCTCCAGACATGGTCCGCATCACCAACATGCTGAAGACGCAATCCAAGACCCGTCTCGTCGGTCCCAACTGCCCCGGTATCATCGCCCCCGGCCAGTGCAAGATCGGCATCATGCCCGGCTTCATCCACAAGCGCGGCCGCATCGGCATCGTCTCCCGCTCCGGCACCCTCACCTACGAGGCCGTCAACCAGACCACCCAGGCCGGCCTCGGCCAGTCCCTCGTCGTCGGCATCGGCGGCGACCCCTTCAGCGGCACCAACTTCATCGACTGCCTCAACGTCTTCCTCAAGGACGAGGAGACGGACGGCATCATCATGATTGGCGAGATTGGCGGCTCCGCCGAGGAGGACGCCGCCGACTTCCTCCGCGCCAACAACACCGTCAACGGCGGCAAGCCCGTCGTCTCCTTCATCGCCGGTATCTCGGCCCCTCCCGGCCGCCGCATGGGCCACGCCGGCGCCATCGTCTCCGGCGGCAAGGGCGGCGCCGACTCCAAGATCTCCGCCCTCAAGTCCGCCGGCGTCATCGTCGAGCCCTCCCCCGCCGGCCTGGGCAAGGCCCTGTACGACGAGTTCGTCCGCCGCGACCTCTTGTAAAGCCCGAGGAGGATACGGCCGTGTATATAACATGTTAAACAAAGAGACTTTGTGTGTTTGTTTTTTGTGTTGAAAGTGTCGTCGCCGCCGCCGCCGCCGCCGCCGCCGGAAATCTGGGGACGGTTGTTTCTCGGCGTGAGAGGATCAACGAGGCGGTTTCTCCCCCCCTTTGCATCCTGCGAGTTGCGTTGTGTTGTTTTTATGAAACATGTTGGAACCCCCCATCAACAACTTGATATAGACTGGGAAGGGGTTTTGGGGGCACGAGGAGAAGGCATACCAGGGGTGGGGATCTCTTATTACCTTTTTTTGATTGAGAAAAAGAAGAAGAAGAAACAGAAATCCACCGTCATCCATCTCCTTCGTAAACGTAACGCGTTTGTAATTCGGATCCCGCAGGCTTTATAACCACCTTTTTTTTACTCGCATGCAAAGCCCGCTCGCGCTCCCCCGGCCCCTCATTCGCTGCCCTATGACACCATCTCGGCATATAGGACCCTGTTGTCGTACGACTCTCCATCCACACCCCGAGGAAGGGAGCAGCAAGGGTCCGACCCCGAACCCCGAGGGGAAGCGGCCGATGCCGCGGCCCAGAAAATATGGGGACCAGAGGCCGGAGGAAGGGAACGCGGGTACAATGTGGTGGTGGTGCTGCTGAACAGGATGCAACTCAGGATGCAACTGTGCCGCCGTCGTGATTTCAAGTCGACGCTACTTAGTTATTTACGCCCGCTGAAACGAGACAAGAGGAAGGGGGACGTGGGCATAAACGATGATGATAGAAACGCTGACTTTGTGTATTTAACACAAGCTCCTGACTCATAAGTCCCCTCACGTTGTCCAAAACGCCGTTGTCGTTAATGCAAGATTCGCCACAGAAACACGAGGCCAAAGCAGTTCGAAACTCCGTGTCCTTCCAAAGCCCCCCCCCCCCCCCCCCCCCCCCCCCCCCCCCCCCCCCCCCAACCATTTCCTATTGCCGCCTAACCCCGGCCGAGCCTTCGAAACGCTAAGGACAAAGCTAGTACTTTCGAGAGCGGCCAGCCAGGCAGGCATTGCGGAGGGGACGTCTCCCGAAGCCGACAGCAGGCTCCCACAACATGACGCTGCGGCGAGGCCTGTGTTACTGCATGACTGCCCGAAGAAAAGAAGAGCGTGAAAGACAAAATAATAAGAAATATCGGGATCCTCCGTACGCCCCCCCGTTCTAGATGTAAAAGACCAACTCCTTATCCAATGCGATGCCGCCTGGTGTCTCATGATGTTGTGTTCGTGACTGTCTTCCCGTATCTCCTTTAGTTAGGCCGAATGACGCTAATGGCTGGGCCCGAGCAAGCACCATTCTGGTCATCTGGTAGCGACATGGTTACTACTGCTCACCCAGAAGGCGGGCCGTGATGTCTCCCATGTAGGCCTCCTCTAGCTCGTAGTCCGCGCCGTTATTGCGGTCGATGCCCACAAAGATAAAGGCGTCCACCACAGCATCCACCTCGAAGCCCATGTTTACGAAGCGGTCAACGAGCTCCTTGTTGTATCCCATGTACCTGCGAATCTTGTCAGCCCTCCCATGAATTCCTTCCATGAATTTCCTTCACCCTAGCGCCCCAGCACGCCGTTATGGACGAAGCATGCAGGGGCAGAATGCCACACGGAACGCACCTGCTCTCGTCGTTGGCCTTGGCCTCGGCTGCCGACTCCTTCTTCCATTTGGTAGTGTCGAAGTCTCGGGGCGGGGCGCCGGCGTGCTTGACGGCCCACTCGTGGGCCTTCCTCGCAAAGGCCTCGGGGTTCTCGATCATCATCTTGGCCACCTCGGCGTCCTGGGGGTCCTTGGGGTTCGGGAATTCGAGCAGCATGCGGAGCGAGAGGAGGGCGGTCTTGATGGTCTGGACGGGAGACCAGCCGCTACCCAGCGTATCGAGGCAGATGGCACCCTGTCTGGCATCAGCGTCGAGAATGTCTTGGTGTGAGAAGAGAAGTGCGGGGACGGACTGCCGCGTGAGAGGTAGAGATACAAAGAGAGAGAGAGAGACGGAGAGAGAGACGTACAGTTTGACTACTGACATTGGGGTGCCAGATCTTGGTGTCGAACTTGATGATGGGGGACTTGAAAGGGTAGTTGTCTGGAATCTTGATGTCGACTTCGTACTGGCCTCCGGCGTACGGGGTGTCTGGAGGAGCAGGGAAGGATCCCTTGAGGTGGAGGAGGTTGGACTCGTCGATCGGATAGGCAAAGACGCCGGAGTTGTCCTTGTCGGCGCGGATGTCCATGAGCTCCTTGCCGATACGTCTTTCCTTAGGGCTCGCCATCGTGCCGATGCTTCTCGGGGAGGCGGTAACGCTGGGACAAGTGCTGTGAAACGGGGTGTTTGATAAGCTGTGAGGCTCGGGGTATTATTTGGCAACGTGTTTTGGCTCGGATCGTTAGCTGAATGTCTGATGAGAAGGCGTTTGTGTCGTTGTGTCGTTGTGTCGGTTGGGCAGAAAGTAGAATACAGAGCAAAGTTGCGTGGACGAGGGGCAATCCGGGGCGGGAGTCTGAAAGGTGTCTGGCCTCAAGGTAGGTAGACTAGGTACCTAGGTAGGCAGGGACCTAGGTAGCGAGGTATTACAGGCCAAGGAAGGTCCATTCCCCTCCGAAAGCCAAAAAGATGGTGCTGGAATGTCCGTGCTAAGCCGCTAATTTAGCGCCGTTGGATTGTCAGGGCCGCTGCAAGGAGACAGACACAGGGAGTTTCATTGGCCGTGTACAGCTGCGAGCAGGGTCAACGCGGGGTTGCGACGGCGGAAAAAAGTGACCGACGGGAGGGGGAAATGTCATCGGGGGGGAGGCAAGTCGTCAAAGTCAAGCTCGGGATAATAATTACTTGATCCAAGACGTCAACACAGATGGATCATAGGTCTTCTTAGAGGCTCACAGACCCTTGTTACATCAGGCTGGCTTGCGTCGGCATCAGTTTGCTTTCCTTGGTCAAGTCGTGTACGTCCGTGTAAGTGAGAAACATCAGCGACACCGAAAGCCATGGCGTATTCTCTCTCGTATTGAAGTCCACGATGGACAAATCACTTGACAACTTTCACTTTCTTTCTTTCTTTCTTTCTTTCTTTCTTCCTTCCATCTTCCGGGTTGTATACGTTCCTGCTCTGCACGATTGAGCCATAGAAACAGCACAGGTAGACGGCGCTGCCAACTTTGAATGGATAAATAAGTTGGCCAGTCCTACTTTGCCTCTGTCTGGTTTTACTTGGCTACTTTTGTATCAACAATGTAGCATTGATGCCTTATTAGTTTCAAAATGACGTCCAGATGACAGCCAATGGACTACCGCTATCTGGCCTCTCATTATCCCTCGCTACACATAACACTTTAAGCGGCTAAACTTATCAAGGTACGGTACGGCGTACTATTAAACTGGGTAGCAACTAGAAATCCCGGCTTTACGGTTTGGTTTCATCTGTTGTTGCTGCCTCGATGTTGTTGATATTATTACTTTTAAGAATCGTCATGCTCCGGTCCCCCGCTTGCTCCTGACTCCGTCAACATCATTGCAATCAATGCTGGCCTACGAGACTCAACCAAAGTGTCCTCCATTCAGTACGCTGTTGCTTCGGCAATTCTTTTTGGTTAAACAAAGTCAGACGTGGGACAACGAGACAATACTCAATGAAAAGAATACTGCATATAAAAGTCCCCCATACCGTGAGAGCTGTAGGTGTGGAAAATACACGATTATCTGCTTATTGAGCTTTGGGAACGAGCCCTGGTTAACCCAGCAGTTGATTCAAGCCTGGTTCTTTAAATAATGGATTTGTAGTGCAAATGTTTGGTCGAATAGTTTTTGTAAATGCATATTGAACAATCGTATTCTTAAGTGAGTATGAATATGACCTAGGTTCGATGGCTACCACGTGAAAAGGTAGATAATGTTGAATAATACGTAGGGGTTGCAACCATGTTCATTATTCTTGGACGTCTCTGCACGACCTCCCTACTTGTGACAGTATTAGCCCCCCATGGTACGGAGTACGAATTTTCTTGCGTATCTAATGAAGCAAATAGTATATGGGCAGCCAAAGGAAATCTCTTGCCGAATCCGTGTAGCCTGTGCCTTCCATCGTCATCTAGTCCCCAGGTGAAGCAGGAGATGCTGATGATTACCTAAGCCTCTCAGATGCTCACGTGATGGACATCCACTCGACCTTACCGAATCCGGCCTAGCCCGGACGAGCGTCGCGTTTCTCTGCCGCCTGCAGCAGCATTCGGGTGCCCTGTGCTGAGGTGTCGCCGCAGTGCGTGCTAGGTAGGCACGTAGGTAGTGATTACCTACGCAAGCAGCAGCAGCCTTGCTCCCCTGCGCTTCCACCTCCATCCTCGGAACCCACCTACCTGCCCTCATCATCATCATCACCACCACAAGCTCATCGACGACACCTCGACAGCCCACCGGATCAGAGGTCAACCTGTTTCTTCCACTATCCGCACACAGAAGCCATTTACACAGTCGTACTGAGCTCCAGGAGCTCCCCGTGGCAAGATGGTACGCACTACTGTCCCAACATCGTGGCCTTGATCTAACAACTACGCAGGGTCAAAACCAGTCAGGAATGGGTGGCGGAGGCGATGGAAAGGACGACAAGGATAAGAAGGTATGTCATACCGACCGAAAAACATACAAAAAACAAAGTGTTCACGGGCTGATTGGCGATGCAGAAGGAGAAGCCCAAGTACGAGCCTCCCCCACGCCCTACCACCAGAGTCGGCCGCAAGAAGAGAAAGGCCGCCGGCACCAGCGCCGCTGCGAAGCTCCCCGCCGTCTTCCCCACTAGCAGATGCAAACTCCGCCTCCTACGAATGCAGCGGATCCACGACCACTTGATTCTCGAGGAGGAATACGTCGAAAACCAGGAGCGCCTTCGCCGGGCCAAGGCCGCCAAGGAGGGTGCCGCCATCGGACCCGAGGGCGATGTCGACCGCATGGCCGACGAGCGTGGTCGTGTCGACGATATGCGCGGCAGCCCCATGGGTGTCGGCACGTTGGAGGAGATGATTGACGATGACCATGCTATCGTTAGCAGCACGACGGGCCCCGAGTACTACGTCAGCATCATGAGCTTCGTCGACAAGGACCTGTTGGAGCCCGGCGCCAGCGTCCTGCTTCATCACAAGAGCGTCAGCATTGTCGGTGTTCTCACCGACGACGCCGACCCGCTCGTCAGTGTCATGAAGCTCGACAAGGCACCCACCGAGTCATACGCCGATATTGGTGGTTTGGAGCAGCAGATCCAGGAAGTCAGAGAGTCGGTCGAGCTGCCTCTGCTGCATCCTGAGCTGTACGAAGAGATGGGCATCAAGCCGCCCAAGGGTGTCATCCTTTACGGTGCTCCCGGTACAGGAAAGACGCTGCTTGCCAAGGCCGTCGCCAACCAGACCTCGGCCACGTTCCTGCGTATCGTGGGAAGTGAGCTTATTCAGAAGTACCTCGGTGACGGTCCTCGCCTCGTCCGTCAGTTGTTCCAGGTATGTTGCGTAGTCTTGCTCTTATATACACTTCATCGCTGACAATCCCAGGTCGCCGGCGAGAACGCCCCCTCGATCGTCTTCATCGACGAAATCGATGCAATCGGCACAAAGCGTTACGACTCGACCTCGGGTGGTGAGCGTGAAGTCCAGCGAACCATGCTGGAGCTCCTCAATCAGCTCGACGGTTTCGATGACCGTGGTGACGTCAAGGTCATCATGGCCACCAACAAGATCGAAACGCTCGACCCTGCCCTCATCCGTCCCGGCCGTATCGACCGAAAGATCCTCTTCGAGAACCCCGACCAGAACACCAAGCGCAAGATCTTCACCCTACACACATCCAAGATGTCGCTCAACGACGACGTGGACCTGGAGGAGTTCATCTCGCAGAAGGACGACCTCTCCGGTGCGGACATCAAGGCCATCTGCTCAGAGGCCGGTCTGCTCGCCCTCCGCGAGCGCCGCATGCGTGTACAGATGGCCGACTTCCGGTCCGCCAGAGAGAGGGTCCTACGCACCAAGCAGGAGAGTGAGCCTGAGGGCTTGTACTTGTAGTTAAGTGTATGACGACCGTGCGGGGCTGGGGCTAGACGGGGCTACGATAGATAATGGCAAGACAAGCCTTGACGTTGACTTGGCATTGATTAACGGCATTGACCAGGGTCTGCTGCGCATGCTTTTGTGAGCGAGTTTGGTTGCTCTACCGAGGTACTAGTACAAGGCGGTCCTTCTTGTGTGATTACTCCACGCGACAGGCTAATCATGAAGGGTCCAAGAGTTCGTTGTCAGGGACAGGGTTGCCTGGCTCAGGGCCCAGCCAAGACGTGCTTGAGATTAGCGATGGCTGCAACTATATTAAGCATCGAGAGAGACGTATCGACTCTATTTGGGATGCCAGACAATGCCAAACACATGACAGCCTCCCGAGAGTTCCGCTTCGTTGGCGATGGGAAATGCTTCTTAGTCAGACCTCCTGAGCCCCCCCCGCATCTGGCGAGGAAGGATGGCAACCGTCTCGGGGACGGGTACTAACTAGCTCGCGGGGTGGCGTCGTGACAATCCTTGGAAGACACAGTTACATAGGTATGTTTGTTTGTCTAGATGAACCTTCGTGTCATGGGAATTTTGGGCCGCCGCGCAAACTCGGCTGGATCCCGAAGGGGGGAGACTCACAAGGAGACCCCTGGCCGAGGAGGCGAAGTTTCCGAAGCTTAGCTACGGGTGAGGGGGCACCCCGCACTCAGACTGAACTTCACGGCTTGGAGATTGTTTGGAGTGTTGAGATGGAATTAATTGCATGTTCATGATGGGTGATTTGGGGGATGGAGAGGGGGGGCGGGGGGGCGGACTAGCTGTGGCAACCTGTCCATGGAGCAGCTTTCATACTTGGAACTCGGTGCGTTACGCATAACTGCAGAACGTTCGTTTCACTCAACCCGTCGGGGGAAGCCTCTCCTTGTCTTCCAGAATGGGCGTCCCGCCATTCTTGTTCCCGTTCGTCACGCCCTCCTCGCCGCCGTAGTTCGACCGGAACGGCGGAGCGACACGAGGCGTGTACGCCGGCGCAGGCTCATCCTCCTCTTGGCCGTTCTCCTCCTCCCCCTCCTCCTCCTCCTGCGGCGGCGGGGTCGGGTTCCCGGGCGGCCCCATCATGGCCAGCTCCCTCGCGATGTCCGGGTCCATCGCCCAGCAGGGCCCCTCGAGCGCGACCAGCGCCCGCCACAGCGGCAGCGACCCCTCGGGCCACTCGGCCTGCGTCTGCAGGATCTTGCGGGCGGAGATGCCGCGGTCGGCGTACGCCACGGCGTTGCAGTCGTGGCGCGCGAGGATGACGGTGCCGTCGATCTGCACGCCGGCCCAGAGGCCGCGGGACTTCATGTAGCTGTACATGGGGCGCGGCGGCGGCGACCTCGCCGCCGCCGTCCCGGACGCGAAGGAGGCGAAGAGGTCGGCCTCGACGGCGGCGCCCGCGCCGACGGGGCCGACGGCGACCGAGGTCTCGGCGCCGAGCGAGACGCGCGGGCGGGCGAAGGCGGCGACCTGGGCGGCGGTGTTGAGGACGAGGACGCACTCGTAGATGTCGAGGCCGAACATGAGGCCGGCGCCGAGCGTCGAGACGACAAAGGTCGAGGGCGGGGACCAGGTGCCGTCCGGGCGGCGGGCGACGACGAGGCCGGAGCCGGCGGCGAGGGAGCCCATGTAGGCGCCCGCGCGGAGTGTGTTGAAGATGGCGAGGCCGGCGCAGTGGGCGATGACCTGGTGGGGGATGGCGACGAGGGCGCGGCGGGTGACGCCGAGGGGGTGGAAGGGCTCGCCGCGGCCCAGGGCGCCGGCGGCGACCGATTCCGCGGGGCCGTCGTCGTAGCCGCCGCTGCTGCCGCCGCCGCTGCTGCCGCTGCTGCAGCCGAGGGGCTCGTCGGTGAAGGACTTGAGGATCCGGGCGGCCTTTGCGCACTCGCGGGGCATGGTCTGGGGGAACCACCCCTCGGCGCCGACAAGGTTGGCGGCCCTGTTGAAGGGGACGCCGGCGGTCGTGGTGATCTTGTGGACGCGGGCGCCGATGCCTCGGCCGGGCGGCTTGACGGCGGGGGGCGCGTCGGGGTCGGCCGGCCCGAGGCGCAGCGCGGAGAGCGTGCGGGAGAGGGAGAGGCGCCGGGAGAGGGTCGAGCGGGCCGCCGAGGACGAGGAGGAAGACGACGTCGTGTCCGGGGACGAGCGGACGGACTGGGACTCGGGCTCCCCGGCCGCGGCGGGCTGGCGTCTGTGCCGGAAGGTCATGACGGCTCGTTCGGGGGGGGGGGGGGGGGGGGGGGGGGGGGGGGGGGGGGGGGGGGGGGGGGGGGGGGGGGGGGGGGGGGTGCTGGGCGCGCGCGCGTGCGTGTTGGCTCTGATATGTGTATGCTGAACTCTGGCGTAACCTGTTGACGGTGCCGCGATATGGGGCAACCAAAGGGCTATCCGTTTTCGAGCTTTGGCTTGGTAGCTCCGTCGGCATGGGAGAGAGAGAGCAAGATCGCCCTTGGCCAGAGGCAGAGCTCGCAAAACCCATGATATATATAAACGCCTCGGAGTCCAAGCACCTCCTCGTTGCTGAGAGGCGGCCAAACCAAGGATCTCCCCACCACCAAACCACCCCCGCGGCAGACTGGGATGGCGCCGCGGTTGCAGGATTCGATTCGGGAGAGGGAGGCCACGGAAGTCTCGCCCTCGCGAGGGGTGCGTCCAAGCTGGCGAACCTAAACAGGTCGGTGATATGAGACGGATACGCCAATGAGCCGTGTTGCGAGAGCTGAAGAACCTGGGAGGATCAGGGGGGGGTCTTTTCTTCATACTCATCTGGGCTGCGGCCCCGTCCACGCAGCAGGCCGGAGCTGAGTGGGCGAGCGGCCGGCTCGTACATCGGTTCCCGGGAGACGAGGAGGACCGCAAGGAGGACGCGCCGCGCGGAGGGCGAAAGAGGTGGGGGGGCGAAGTTCCAATCAAGGCAAGGTCCTGCAAGGGAGATGGGTGCTGAGAAGCATCAATCATCCCATGTTGGTGACAAGCAAAAGCTTGTGCAATGTCCCTTGGTTTCATGTGATGTCCTACGTTGTTGTTGTTGGGGGGGGGGAGCACAGGATCATGGGACTCGGGATGAGGGGGGAGGGATGGGAAACGGAACTGTTCACCGTCCCCGATAGGATGGGGAAAAGGGATCAACGGATCAGGGGGGGGGGGGGGCCGTCAAGTATTGTCGCGTGGCGCAGTTTTTATTTTCCTTTTGTGGTCGTGAAGAGGCAAAAGGGGGTTTGAAGGTGCAGAGAGTTTGACTTCTGTTCAGATACGCGTAAGTGCAGTCGCGGTCTTTTTCGTTGATGGAATCGAAACGGTGCCAACTCTTCTCCCCCGGCGAGCGGAAAGAGCCCCAGAGCTGAGGAGAGCTTCCGTTTTGACTTTTTTTATTTTTTTATTCTTCTTTTTGGACCCGGGCAAGTTGCTCATGCACGAGAAACGTTGTGGCGGACACGCCGAAGCTTGGGGGGAGGAGGACATGGGGAGCTTGGTTTTTTTTCTCCTTCATGAATAATCAGTGATGTGTGAGAATCGGCGTTTGGTCTTGGTGTTTTATTTGTTTTCCGCAACGCTTCCAGTATGAATGAAGCCAATGAGATCCGCCCCCGGGGGTGTTCGGCCTAGGAGTCAACCGTGAAGCGCGTGTTGCTGGCCTTTCTCGGTGTGCCGATGTCGTTGAGGCGAGAGAGAGAGAGAGAGAGCAAGGACGGCTTCCACAAACCGGATCGAATCCGGCATTGTTGTTGCATGTTGTGGTTTGAGCAACCGCGAGCGTTCAGATACTGTGTGCGTGTTAGTTGAGCAGCTGGTTGAGACGCACCGGTGTGACCCAAAAAACAGAGTGAACAACAGCTGCTGCACATCGGGTACTATTTGTCCATCGAGCAAGCTGCGTCGCGTCGGGTTTCTGGCCCGTTCAGTCATGATTCATTCGGACTTTGCCCCAACAAGCAAGGCAGACAGACAGACAGTATCTGACGTGGAGCTGAGCCGTGATCGTAAACGGTCCTGGATATATACCACACCCACCTACCATGTTGGAGTACGGCTATTTGTCCGTAGCACCAACACCTCCCTTAACCATCTCTCAACCCGCCCCTTTGAATAACCTATCCTTACGTTTGGCCCTCGCCACCAACTCTATGCATCTTTTAGTTTCCCACATAACTTGATTACTCTCCTCTTGAATCAGGTACGTATTCTAGTTCTAGAGAGAGCAGTCGGACCGTGTACCCTGTGGTGTAAGTGTTTAGTGCACTTTTATGGAGTAAAAGCGGCCAACAAATAGCATGGGGGCACTCCATGAGTCGCTCCACACGCTCTGCTAGGCTTCTTGGTACCCAATGCCTCATGTCTTCTCAACAAACGGCCTCAACGGCCGTTTACCGTCTCTATGGCTCAGTCGGTAGAGCGTTGGTCTCATATTCCATCAATATGACCCTGCCTCCAGGTCGGGACATCCAAAGGTCGCAAGTTCGAGCCTTGCTAGGGACATTTCCTTTTGGCCCTCTAGGCTTGTTTTTATCTTTTCTTTTTCTTTTTCTTTTCACTTTTTTTCTTTTTCGCTGCCTCAGATCTGAATACCATCAAACCTTTCAATTCTCTCCCGCCTGTGCATATCCACCCAAGACATCCATTTTATCTACCACATTGATTGTTCGTTCCACTACTCATTCCCGAGTCAAGGTGAACTCCGTCAGGCGAAATAGCCGTCATGGCGGATCAGGCAAAGGCCTCGTGCCAACACGTTTAAAAAAAAAACATGAGAGTAATATTATGGGGGTATATGTAATGACATGCTGGTCTTGCTTCTTATGCAATTGTTCCTGGAACGCCGCCGACATGGTCTTCATCCAAAACCAAGCGGTCCAGAACCCGCCTCCCGGCTTTTTGTGAATTTTTCAACACAGTGCTCGCTTACCGAGTTGAGAGATTCAAGGCTATCACGACGCCTGCGTATCTGCACACTGGCCACTGACTGCGATCCTAGCGTGGCTGTTGGTGCGATGCATCGGCTACAACTAGGGCGTTGGTTTCGACGAAAATTGCTTTCGACACCCCCGTGCAGCGAAGCAATACGCGTAGATGACTTCGACCAGGACCTCCGGGGTATCATGCGATTGGGAAACAACGTTGTTGCTGACATATGCTTCGGTTAACGGAGCTGGAGAGGTATGGGTAATCGCCGGGGCTGCCCATGGGCTTTCTTTCAAGCCACGAAAGGACACACCTCGGCATCGCAGGGCTTTTACCTGCTGCATCTTGAGCTGATTTACAAACGTAAAAAAACAGATACAAGAACCACCACTGTTGTTGGTGATTCACAACGGCGGTTCTCCCGTTTTAAAAAAGTCCATGTTGAAATTGACGGTAGGGAGCTGCGGTCTTGGGAGGGCCTCGACCGGCACGGGCTTGAACGGTGCGACTGCTCGGATGTCAGTGCCGTCGCGGATGCACCCCAACGGCCACTGGATCCATTCCCTCCACGGCTCCTGGATGGCCTTCTCCAAGGCCGAAGCCACGTTGCTGCCCCAGCCGCCGAGATACCACATGTTCCGTTCAAAGGCGTGGACCAGCGCCGCGTAGTACATGAGGATGACGAGGGCCATCGGATGGTTCTGGCCGATGAGCTCGAGGAACGACTGGGGGAGGGAGACGGCCCACCGCCAGACCAGCCCGGACCTATGCTGAGGCGTCGAGACGGCTGTGAACGTGATCTTGAGGCCCTCGAGAGCTGACTGGCAGGTCGTGGTATCATCCGAGGGCGCCATGCCGCGTGTGAGGTTGAGAAGGTCGTCGATCTTGGCCGAGTAATTACCCGCTACGGCGGGCTCGACGCCGCCTTGGTAAAGCCAGCGTGCCAGTGGCCCATTGGATATATATCTGTGGGCGAACGGCAGAGAGAGGATGCTCTTGATTCCTAAGGACGCAACGTTGGTGAACCGGCGCCGGGGTTTATAGGAGCGGCGACCTACCTTGCAACAGAATGAAGGACTGAGCAATGTCCTGGGGGTTGATGGGGCCGCTCGGGTTGGCGATGGAGTAGGTGTTGAGAATGAAGATGCATATAGCGTGTAGCACGTACGCATCGGCAGTCTTCTCGCCGATCTCGGTCAAGACCGGCGAGAACTTGCCGAGTGCGATGTTTTGATGACGGGCCGATATAGTGGCGTACTCGGTCTTCTTTTCAGGGTAGCAGTGGGCGACGTGAATGGCAGATACGGCCAAGATGCCGTGAAGAAGAAAGTCCTAGATGACTCAGTCAAGAGAACAAGGCGAGCGGCGGTGGAAAGAAGCGGGGGTGCTGGCCTACGTTGGCAAAGGCGATTTGAGGCACTGTTGTCGTCCAGAGATGCACAAACTCTGGGTCCTCGGAGATGGTGTGTGCCGTGTTGGAAGTAAAGTGGTGAATGAGTTGCATGTCGGTCATCCAGTCGGACCTCGAGACGCTCTGAGCATCACGGGACTCGCCCTGGGGAGAGTCATGATGGGCTGGTTCAGAGAAGCCGTGCCGGTCAGTGTGATGCAGAGCATCCACCTCGGCCGAGAATTCGGAGAGCAAGCTCTGGATGGCAGCGACCTTTTCCTTCAGCGAGGAGAGCTGTGGCGGAGAGGTCTCGGGGCGGCTTTCGGGGCGGCTCTCAGGACGGCTGGTTGTCGAAGCCTCGCCGACACTGCCAGGTGTCGCCGTGTTGGCGGCCTCGGGGGTCGGCTTGGGCGACGGCTCACTGACGGGCGGCAGGTGAGGTGGAAAAGGCGTGTGGACGAGGCTGCACTGGACGTCATGCCGCGCACAGTTGCGACAAGGGCGATTCTCATCGCACTGGATGCCATGTCAGCGACGTGCTGCGCGTGGGTACTCACTCTCCAACGTTTTGCTTCCTAGGTAGTAGTCCCCGTAGTCGGTCGCTAAATTCCCAGGGCCAGGGACCAGGCAGGGCTCAACGACGGGCTCACGATGGATGGATGGATGGATGGATAGATGGATGCATGTGCCAAGTCAAGCCCAAACGAACGAAACTCACCTTGACGCGGCGCTTCTTGCACTGCTGGCACCCATTCCGCGACTTCTTGTGGCCTATACGCGTGCCGCGCACGGCAGGCGAGGTGGCCTTGGACCGATGGCTACCGCTCTCCAGGGCGGCCACCTCGTCCTTGAGCGAAGTCGTCTGTGGTATGTCGTTCATGGCATCGAGGTAAGGGTCCACTAGGCAGGTAGGTAGGTGCGGTACGGTACGGTACGGTTACACCACGAATACCAACCTACAGCACAGCGGCTGTCTCTTGGAGGAGCGGAGTGAAGTGGAAATTTGTGCTAGTGGCGTAATGGACCGGAACGAGCTGTCTCAGGACCAAATGGCTTGGCGGTCGGGTCGAGCTTGACGCTGCTGATACGGAGTAAAAGGCTGGCTAGCTATTACTTAAGCGCCTTCCTTCCTTATCTGATGCCCAAAGCTGGCGGCCCTCCTCTCATAATGCCTGGCTGCCGGAGGTGTGTAGGTAGGTATGTTTGTTTTCTGCACGTGAATACGGTACGGCAAGGCGCGCCAACGACGTCGTACACCACCGCACGGCACTCGTCCGGGTGGATCGTGGCCGGCCTAGGTGAACCGACCCAGACCACGCACCTCGCCTGCAGCAAGAGAGGCAGCGTATGACGCAAGCCGGGGGTAGGTAATGAAGGAGCGGATCAGATGCCGATTGGCGAATCGCGCTCAGCCGATGGATGACTGGGTAAGCAGGTAGTGGATGAAAAGGGAGGTAAGGTTGATTACCTAGGTAGGCATGTGTTGTGTTCGCACTGCGCTGGTGCTACCTGGGTAATATTGCAAGAGGCGTTGACCACCTAGGGGAGGGAAAAGGTTCGCTGCGAATACGCGCGCGAGAGAGACAGAGAGAGAGAGCAGGCAGCTAAGGTGGCTTGGTATCCGTACCGTTGCCGTTTCTCGTCAGCTCAGCCGATGTCTGTCGGTCGGTCGGTCTGCACGTGACGTAGGCCGTGGATTCGATTCCTGAAACGGTGACTGACGGACGGGGGTCTACCTAGGTAGGTAGATAGTGTACGAATACCTACTTCGTACGGATACATACAACGGGTAGGAACGTCGTCTCTCGGTTCGGTCCTTGAATCCGCGCACGGATCGTGTGTCGAGAACGGAATGAATGGAATGGGCCAAACAAGCAAGCTTGACCCCTACGGTCTTTAGCGTGTCGGTCGTGCAGCAATCCGTGCTTCATGCGAGAGGAGTGGCTGGTGCTCAGATGATGTCTGTGGCTCCAATATGCCACACGCCACATGTCCCTCTCATCAAGGAGGTACCTACCTATCCGTACCTACCTACTTCGTACCTAGGCAGGTATCTGAGCAGGAAGCTCCGGGAGTCCGGATGCCTGGGTAGGTACCCAAGTAGGTAGGCAGGTACGTACTTGGTCGCAGCAATCCAGCCGAACGCAGGCACGTCAGGCTTAAATTGCGACCTGCATGACGCGCCTTCTGCGGAGCGCGGTTTCCCACTTCCTGGGCTGAAAGGGACCTACCTAGGAAGGAACCTGGGGGGACCTACCTACCTAGGTACCTAGGAATGGGGAGGGGGAAAGGAAAGCGCGAAGGGTCCCTCCTTCAGGAGATGAAGGTACCTGCCTGCCTACCCAACTACCTACCTACCTACCTGCGCCTCCAAGCTTCAATCCCTTTTTTCTGACGTGGGTTTCTTTTTCTTTTTTTCTTCTTCTCCCTTTTCCAGCCAACGAGCAGCGTCAAACGTCAGCATCAGAAGCCAACAACAAACGGCATCGAGCAACTAGCAGCTAGCAGCTAGCACCACTCGCGCTCCAGGAAGCAAAGCAAAGCAAGGCAAGGCACCTTCATTCTCGGCCGCCCGCTCGTGCATTCTCCTCCGTCACTCGCTTGTCATCAGTCTGCCGCTCGTCATCAGTCTGCCGCTCGCTCGCTCGCCGCTTGCCGTCTGTCTCCTTTGCCTACCTATCCGTGCCTGAGTACCGCTAGCGGTCGGTACTCGATCCTCTGCCCCTCCTTCGACCTCTTCCCATCTCTCCTGGTCCAACCCAGCCCACCCTGCGTGCGACCCGTAGTGTGACAGATATCCCTTGGAATCGAAGCGGCGTCCATTTGATTAAAGACGAGATTCCCCGCTCACGACGTATCGATTCGAATCTCGCTCCCCCCTTGTTCTGTATCCCATCTTCTCTGCCATATCCCTGCCGCACACACCAAGACCCTCTCTCTATCCATCATCAAACCCCCCCAAATTATACCTAATCCCAATATGGCGTCGCACCAGACCAACTACAACGACATCAGGGCTGCGGCCAAGGGGAACGCTGCCGGCGTCTACGCCTACAGCCAGCGCCAGATTGATCGTGTCGTCAGCCAGGATACCCGGCAGAAAGCCTACGGAAGCGCCTACAATCTCGCCCAGGACCAGCCCTTCCTCTTCGTACGTCCTGAACTCCAAGCTGATGGGTGCCCCTCCCTTGAAACCCTGTGTGTTGCTAACGTGCCTACTACTGTTGCCAGGCCTTCCTTCTCGCTCAGTTCATCTTCTCCTTCCTCCCCATCCTCGTCTTCGTCTCTTTCGCTGCCTCGACTGTCGCCTTTGCCTTCGGCGCTGCTGTCGTCTTCTCCCTCTTCTGGATCGGCGTCGCTCTTCTTGTCCTCGTGCCGACCCTCTTCTTCACCTGCTCCATCGCCGTCCTCGTCTGGGTCTGGGCTGCCGGCAGCTTTGTTGTCGCCAAGCGCTTGTACGACATGTCACCCATCCGTGCCACGGGTGACCTGGAGCTGCACGTGCCCAACGGGAAGACGTACGCCGTCACCAAGCACGAGGACGGTGTTCATGCTGAGCACAACTAAAGTGCTCGTTGTCCATGAGAGATGTATATGTTGAGCTCTATGGCGGTTACGGGTATGGGTTGGCGTTGCATTTGAGAGTATACCCGGGATATGGTCTATCAAAACGGTAGGGTGCGGCAACGGTTTACAAGTGGTGCTCATGTTGCAGTGATGCCCATTTATGATTCATCATTTCTCAATCCAATTGTTGTTTCGATGTTGCCTGCGCATGGCGTACCTGGACATGCCCTCTTCCTGCCGCACAGTCTAAATGGACAATTTTGTGGGAACTTGAGGGTTTACCAAAGGATTTGGCTGGATCAGGTCACCCAAGGCTACTGCGCTTTTAGTTAAGGGATGATGGTTTGGCTTCGTTTTGACAGACCAGCCCCTCATGAGAGGCATCTAGCCTAGCAGAAACCCTTCTGTAAGTTGCAGATGCGACTTGTTCCAAGTATCATACCTGACGAGCACATTCCAAGAAAGACTATCCAGGCACCAAGAGCAACCCACTTCGCAATCCAACGATCTTTATTCGTTAGGGTTTCACGCTGTACCTATGGTGACAGAAGCATGACGGCGATTGGTGTAAAATGAGCTTCCTGCATCCGACATTGTTGTCGTGAAATTGGCCCTGCGTGACACGATTGTTCTCACCATAGAACCGGTCTCGGGTCCGCCACTTCGATAACCTCGATGCCGGCTTCCTTCAAAACATCGACAGCGTCCCTGACGGTTGCCGGCTCGACCGCGAGCTGCTTCAGCCCGCCGGCCTCGGCCAGGTATGGCATCTCGGCGGCGAGCCCACGCGCCGGACCCGACATGTGGAGCTTGCTCAGGGAGCCGGGGAGGGTCCTCAAGAAGTGGCTGACCCTGTCTGCGCGTGCGTCGTGCGCGGGCAAAGCGTGCATGTTGGCGAGAACGGTCTTGCTGTCGATCCAGACTCGTTGCAGATTCCTGAAGTTGCCGACGGAGAAGAGGACCCGCTGCTCCTCGCCCGCCCCCGCCGCCGCGCCGGCCTGGCCGAGGTCGAGGCAGAGGGTTCGCAGGGCGTCGGCGCTGCGCCCGAGCGCGCCGGCGATGTCGTGGGCCCTGGGCGGCGGTCTGCCTTTGCGGGCTCCGCGGCCCGGCTTCGGCTGGGGCCGCTGGGCAAAGTACATGAAGGTCCTCAGCCGTCCGCACCCCTCCAGCAGGAGGCGGAGGCTGGGGACGTCGACGGCGGCGCCTCGGAGGACGATGGAGCCGAGGTTCTCGACGCCGGTGACGGGTCCCGCCCACCTGAACTCGAACCTGTCGAGGCGCAGCCCGGTCAGCCGGGGGCTCGTGGCCAGGAAGCCGGAGACGACGGAGGGCTCGAGGACGAGGGCCTCGTCCCTGTCGGCAGCAGAGCGAACGCCCGCCAGGGTCAGGGACTCCGTCTTCGGGAAGAACGGCCCGCTGCGCCGGAGCCTCTCCGCCATCGCCGCCAGGACCTTGGGCCCGGCTGCGATCGTGCACTCCTGGAGCCCCGTGAGCCGGACGGCCGGGAGCAAGGCGAGGAAGGCCAGGACGTCCGGTATGACGGGCCAGAGTTGCAAGCTCTCGGCGGGAGACAAGGTCCTGGCCTCCATCTCGCGCGCCCGCTCGCGCAGGATCTCCGGCACGGCCAGGCCGGGGACCGCGTCGACCGCCGCCGCCTCCATCAGGAGCGGGATGTGCGGGCCGATCCGCTCGGCGTGGCAGCGGACCGTGTCCAGGCCGAGATACAGGCGTCTGACGGACGGCGCGCGCTCTGGCCGCTCACGGAGGCGGCGGAGGAGCCCGACGATGTGCGCGGCGGCGTCGAGCCTGGGGACGACCAGGTAGGCCTGCGCGCTGCAGAAGCGGGCGACCTTTTGCTGCATGGCCCTGCAGGTGAGGGCGAGGGAGCGGAGGTGGCCGATCTTGACGCGCTGCGTCAGGGCGATGAGGTGGTCGTGGGTCTGGTAATCGAGCTGGTGCTGCCAGGAGCGGATGTCGTGGACGAGGTGGGAGAAGATCTCGAAGAAGAGCTCGATGGGGAGGGCGCCGAGAGGGATCGTCTCGTTGGGGGCCGTCCCGCGGGGTTCCAGGCTGACGAGCGCCATCTGGCTCGTTGCCGCCTCGGCTGCCATCGCATCCATCATGGCCTTATCTTGTTGTTGCGACATTCGACTTTGCAGGGGATGGGTAGCTGGATGAAGGGTTAGCCTTTCCCCAATATCAGCACTTGTATATATGAGGACTGAGAGTACTCTTTTACCAATCTTCGTTCATCTGCTGTGTTAGAGGTTGATATTGACAAGCTTGGGAGAGGAACCCTTCAAGGTGACAAGCATGAGTGGCACGTCTTTGTAGAGATATGGTTGGTTGCCTGCCAACTTTTGATAAAAAATGAAAGGCGTGTTTGCCGGGAGGCGTTATATTGGTGTTCCCAGACCGTAACCTCATGTCTCTCTTGCCGGATTTGAGATGAACAGAAGGTAATGGTCGGATAAATAGGAAACGGCATGCTTCTCGTCCGGAAATCATGAATTTCGGGATGGAAGACGAGTCAATAGGAAACGTGCTCTTCAGACTATACAATGACTTCTTTCAGGTACAAGTCTAGGATATGTATCGTTGTGAGTCTCTGGTCTCAGCCACCTTGGCCGTCTAATAAAGCAAATGGCTAACCTGCGCAAAGTTCTTGCAGGTATGATCTACAGCTAGTGGATGTTATCAATTCATAATACGCTGCTCAGCCTGGTATTCAACACCAGATAGAGTCACACCAAGGACATCGCCTGTAACTATGAGCCCGGCAACTGATATTCTCTTAAAGGCCGAACATTAAGACAATAAGAAAAAAACAAAGAGAGAGAGAAAGAAAAGAGAAAGGTAACTGAGTTATCTATTAAGTTAAGTATAGTAAGTAAACTTTTAGTTTATAGAATACTTAAGCTATAGAACACACATAAATCATTCCCCTACTAGACTCTTAAAACTGATCATCTTAACGACACTATGCATGACTAGATACTTGATTGAACTAATGATTTTACAAGACTAAGATAAAACTGGAAAACAAAAAGGGAATGCCAACACTGTGGATCGAACACAGGATCCCCGCATTACAAGTGCGATGCCTTACCACTTGGCCATGCTGGCGACTAGGATGTCAACTCTGCCAAAAAGTGCGCAGATGTATCAGAACCATATCATTATGCACTGTCCCTTCAGCTCTCTTTGTCAAACAGTGCATCGAAGTGTATCTTCTTTCTGGGATATAAATGCATATGTTTTGGTAATGGGACGTTTATTTCTGCTAGTTACTGGTGTAATTCGCCATGGACATAAACACATGCCCAACACCACGTTTTTTTTTTGGATCGATAAAGAGGCAAAATCTCTATCACTTTTCAATGATATTGTGTCGGACCTTACGCAAGCAGATGAACCATTCACCAAACAGATTCAAAAAGTCTACTGAGTGGCGCAGATGATTTGCCGACTTGCACCTGCAGGGACGACAAGCTTATGTTGGCCCTGGCCACGCAGCTATTCGTCGGCATCCCCACGGCGGTCTTTCAGATATCTGTCCACGAGCAGCATTCTACTTTTACTGGTTTCGTACCAATCCAGCGTTGAACTGTTCATCGCTAGCCTCGAGCATGAGCGAAACCACCGAACCGCTAGGTTAACAATCACTTCTTCGAGCCACCAATCCGAGCCCGTGGCATTGCTTCAGCACTGCTCTATCGGTACTTTGGTTGAGTTTAACGATCAGTATCGGGGATGCCTCTTGACTGATTTCGAGCCAGGTGCCCAATGCGATACGCCTCTACAGAGGTCGACAGGCAGCCAAGTTGCTGGTCGGCGAGTACCTACTCAATTCAACGGTGCGGCGTTTCTGTCGACGACATATAGCATATATGTATTATGATACTACCGCACTCCACTGGGCATTAAACACAACCTGCGGGCCGGGGCAATGGCATGCTTATCCGCGCTGAAGAGGGTGGTGTGGGGATGCCTTGATGCTTGTCTTGCCCCTGATTCTTGCAGGGTTCGCTGCAATAATAACACCGGGATTCAGTTCGAATTTCAACCCGTTGCCAGTTCAGTGACATCCGATGTACGGACTGTTCGTGTGAGCATGCGTGACTTGTTTTCGCCATGTTCCGACGTGATAGCATGCTTTGATGTTACCTCGGTGTAATATTGTTGTCCAGCAAACTAATAGTATCAACGATGAGAGAATGCGCAGTCGAAATATCGACATTTCTGGGGACACCAGCAAAGATGAACCCCTTCTCCAGACTCGAAGTGGTTTAATCTTCAGCCCCCCGCCCCCCCCCAGCTCCATAAAACGGCCCCTCGGCGTTCCGCGGACACTCGCTCACCGCCTTGCGAAGCGACATAGGATCCAACATAACATCTCAGTTGGCAGATTGCCCCCTTGGGCGCTGGGATATTGCCTTCCACTTTAAGCGACAGGCCCTTCCAAAGACTTTTTCTCAGCCAAATATTACTTATTATAGATAGCCGTCTCTTAATTCCCTGGGACCCTGCTGGTGTCTGTCTTGGAGCGTAAAGCTGTATCTAAACTGACTGACTGACTGACTGACTGACTGGCTGACTGGCTGACTGACTGTTTGGGTTCATAAACCGATGACGACTGACAAAGTCAACGTCAGTATCGCGTCTTCGGAGGGTGCCCCAGTCACGGCCAAGCTTTCCAGAACCATGCGCACGGAGAGGAAAAGGAGTGAGGGCAGTCAGTCGAAGACGCTGGCTCAATGGCTGTTCAATCACCAAATTGGTATGATGAGACTCGAGAGGAGCCGATGGGCTCTACCGCCGCCACCTCCTAACCCGCGTTGAGCCAATGCTTACAAGACTTCTTTGTACCTGAACAGGGCTCGCCTTCTATGCCGTCACGCCTCTCCTCATCGCCCATCTTTGCGTACCCGGGGCACGTCCACACACATCAAAGTTCTTACTGCTGTCGTACTACGACCCGGCCACAGGCAAGTATGGCGCAGGACATGATGACCTCTACTTTGTCGCATTCTCCGTCATGCTCTTGATCGGCATCCGCGCGGCATTCATGCAACATGTCCTCGCGCCCCTCGGAAGGCATTGGGGCATATCGAAGAAGAAGGACGCCACCCGCTTCGCCGAACAGGGCTGGATGCTGGCTTACTACAGTGTCCTTTGGCCAGTTGGAATGGTAATACCGCGCATTGCTCCCAATCTGCGATCCCGGCGTTTCCCATGACTGACTGGCATCCAGTACCTCTACCGCAACTCGTCTTACTTTCTCAGCTTGAAAGGGCTCTGGGCCGATTGGCCGAAGAGGGAACTCGATGGGCCGATGAAGGCCTACGTCCTGGTACAGTTGGCGTACTGGGCGCAGCAAGTCGTTTCCGTCAACATCGAGGCCCGCCGCAAAGACTACTGGGAGATGATTGTTCACCACGCCATCACCATCTCCCTCATCGTCGCGTGTTACGCCTATCACCAGACCCGAGTCGGCCACCTGATCTTGATCCTCATGGACGTCATAGAGCTGATCTTTCCGGTACGTTCTGCAGAAGAGGCACCCCCCCCGTATGGCCCCTTCTGACACTGGTTGCAGCTGGCCAAGTGTCTCAAATACGTCGGTTTCACGACCCTTTGCGACGTGGTGTTTGGTGTGTTCCTCTTCGTGTGGGCCTGGACGCGTCACGTCTTCTACCTCATGGTCTGCTGGAGCGTCTACTACGACCTGCCTCGGAGCCTGGAGCAACCGTGTTTCCGGGGCCCCGCGGAAGACGTTGTAGGTCCTTTTCAGCCCCCCGAGGAAGGCTGGTTCCACCTCCTCGAGCCATTCGTGGATCCCAAGGGCACAGTGTGCATGACCGACGGCATCACGAAGGGGTTCCTGACCTTCCTGCTCGCTCTCGAGGTCGTCATCTGTGTCTGGTCCTTCCTAATTATACGGGTGACAATCCGTGTGTTGAAAGGGGCATCTGCCGAAGACGTCAGGAGCGATGTTGAGGAAGACGAAGAAAATGAGGAGAAGGATGGGTACGAGACGGAGGAGGTGCAAATCGTGGAAGATGTCGGCGTGGAGTCGATTGATTTGAAAGCCTGGGAACGCCGCACAGCCAAAAGGGGATCCGGCTTGAGGGCGAGTGGGATCAGTATTCATCTTAGTCAAAGCGACCGGAAGGAATTACTCAACAGAATCGGCTGTGAGAAGCAGATTGAGTAATGGGTAAGGGCAGCCAGCGGATGTTATGTTTATTGGGTGATTGGCCAAAAGTCACGTAGGGTATATACTATCTATTAATATCAGAATTTCAAATCATCTGAAGATCTGTTGAGAGCCGGACTTGATCGCAGATACCAATCCACTTGAGCAGGCCAAGCAATGCAAGAGCTGCGAGAGGAGACAACAGGAGCTTCTCGGCTTGCTCAAAGTCTTGACAGATACGCTCCACTCGATTCAAACCAGCTTTCTATAACTTGAGAGGGACACTTACAATTATAGGGAGTCACTTGCAGTCCTCCACAGTAAACTAGGATAGGCAATAAGTTGCAAGGTTTCATCTACAGCAGTGGTAATGACCTTTCTCTACCTACCTCAGCCGCTTGGCAGGATTGTGCAACTCGAAAGGATTGAAGTTGAAGACAGATGGACACGGTTGAGCCGAATTATTGTCATCCGTATGCTTTTTCGAAAGATTACGCTGTGATTTTACTCGACTGGGGATAATCTACTCATTCAAAAGTCCAGAGTGCCTCATGGCGTTCCCAACTGTCCTCGCGAGATGACCTCACTTACAAACTCTACCAAAGTCATGCCGACGAAGATCCAAAGCTCACAATAGTCGATATGCAAAACTTGCAAGTCAAGACTAGGGTTGCAAAACGGTTCACTTCGTCGCTTGCACAAACAAAAAAGACAGGACAACTCTGTTGCCCTACTTGGTCGAAAGGAACAATATCATGTGGGAAGCTCGGGTTATGGTGTTGGATTAAGTATGCATAGTGATTTGAACAGCAAAGACAATCGACTGTGTTGAGCATAAAGTAGCGTTATCTCAGCAAGGGCGTCAAGGAGTTGCCTTGCCTTCTCATTCCTCCTCGGCAGGGGCGTCGTCTTCGTACTCGTCCGCGTACTCGTCATCCATGCCTGCATCCTGGTACTGCTGGTACTCGGACACCAGATCGTTCATGTTGGACTCGGCCTCGGTGAACTCCATCTCATCCATGCCCTCTCCAGTATACCAATGCAAGAAGGCCTTCCTCCGGAACATGAGGCTGAACTGGTCGCCGACTCTGCGGAAACTGTTTTGGATCGCGGTGGAGTTTCCGATGAACGTCGATGATACTTCCAGTCCCTTGGGCGGCACGGAGCAATGGGCAGTTTGGATGTTGTTCGGGATCCATTCCACAAAGTTGGCCGAGTTCTTGGTCTTGATGGCTTGAATCTGGTCCTCGACCTGCTTCATCGACACCTTTCCACGGCTAGAGGTATGTTAGCCAAGGATTCATAAAGCGACACGGGGAGTCCAACTCACAACATGGTGGAGCAAGTCAAGAAGCGCCCGTCACGGAAATCAGACGCCAACATGACGTTCTTCGGGTCAAACATCTGCTGCGTGAGCTCGGCGACACCCAGGTTCGAGAACGACGCCGAGGAGGTAAGCGGCGCGAACCCAACGGTGAAGAAGTGAAGTCTGGGGAAGGGGACGAGGTTCACGGCCAGCTTGCGGAGGTCGGCATTCAATTGCCCCGGGAAGCGGAAGCCCGTCGTCAAGCCGGACATGACCCTCGACACCAAGTGGTTGAGATGACCGTAGGACGGGTGCGCCTGTTTCAAGGTGCGCCGGCAGATATCATACAGCGCCTCGTTGTCGATACAGAACGTCTCGTCCGAGTTTTCGACGAGCTGATGGATCGACAATGTGGCATTGTACGGCTCGACAACGACCTCGGAGACCTTGGCGGACGGCAGGACGGAGAAGGTCGCCATCATGCGATCGGGGAATTCCTCGCGGACCTTTGCGATGAGGAGAGTGCCCATGCCGGAGCCGGTGCCACCGCCGAGGGAGTGCGTGATCTGGAAGCCCTGCAGACTGTCACAGTCCTCGGCTTCGCGGCGCACGACATCGAGAACTTGGTCAACCAGCTCGGCGCCTTCGGTGTAATGGCCCTTTGCCCAGTTGTTACCCGCGCCGGACTGTCCGTAGACCATGTTATCGGGGCGGAAGAAGTCGCCGAGCGGACCGGAGCGGATCGCATCCATGGTCGCGGGCTCAAGGTCAACCAGAACCGCACGAGGAACGTACTTTTGTTTGGCAGCCTGCATCATGTCAGAAAGGAATAAGGAGAAGTGCACGACGACTGCGTCAAGTTACCTCGGTGAAGTAGACGCTCAGCCTCTCGGACTGCTGCGTATCAGAGCCGCGGAATCTGCCAAAAAAGTCAACTCGACGCTCGATGAGCGACACAAAGTCGCGTTACATTGTGGCGACATAAACTCACACTCCATCTTGATCAAGCCCGTGCTCGCCGTGAATGGTTTGCCTAGCAGTCGCCAACGTTAGCCTCGTCTCCCGAACGGTGCATCGACGTTCCCATTCTCATACCAGAAGGCCGTTCCGATTTGGTTGCCCTGCAGGTTCTTCGTCAGTTCGGGCTCGTCCATCCGGGGGAGCGAAAGATACGTACACACTGGCCGGTTTGGAGGTGAATCTGTTGGATTCTCGAGTCAGCCGGGATTCAGCACCTCAAATGGCACATGGACATGGTACAACTCACAATCTCACGCATGATGGATTTCGGCAATGGTGCGGATGGTCAAAAACTGGTGGTGAAGAGCAGAGATTTACCCCGCTACTCAAGACAGCTGGTCATCTTATAGATACGTGTGCCCGTAAATCACAACAAACCCCTATCCAAGGGCTAACAACTTATCGCCCCATGCCGGATAGACCCGTGCAGAGAGTGACCTTGCAGTGTGTATTTCCAATCCCCCACAAGTTTGCGCATCGTTAAATGGCTGCCTTTCTGATTCGACGGCTGCCTGCTCTCAGGCAGCATTGCGGAGTGATCACTTTTTAGAGAAGAGGGAGAGAGAGAGAGAGAGAGGAGGGGGCATGGGAAAGGTAGGGGGGAATGGGAAAAGAAGGAAAAAAGGGGACCTATGGCTAATGCCCATTTGCTCGGAGGTGACGCCGAAAGGGACCAAGCTAGTCCGCGTTAAGCATACGTCCACATAAATGATTGGTACATGGATGCTCTGTGTTGCTTTGCTCAGAAATCTCGGGCGCGGCTTGCATCATGATTCATGTGCGTACGGCTGTCAACTTATCGGCTGCCTAGTAGAGTCTCACGGACTCCCCTCTTGACCAATAACTTCTCCTGGATACACCGCTGCCTGGCCATGATAATTATTGTTGCACGGTTGCTGGGTGCTCTGCTCATTATTCACATCGGCCTCTGGGTTGCCAGTCTGTGCAACACCGGGCCGGATTCCAACTGGTATCCTTGGCGACATACTAAGCCGCCGGCACGGGTGGGCGCGCTTTGAATCTCCAAAGCCCAGCGCGCCATTCCGGCGCGCGCACACACGTGGTGAGGCGGGGTTAGCACTTGGAGAGCTGGGTGAGCTACCAGGAAGCAGCTGGTTGCTATTGTTGACGGGCAACCGGCACG
The DNA here is from genome assembly GCA_030867305.1 of Colletotrichum zoysiae. Taxonomy (NCBI): domain Eukaryota; kingdom Fungi; phylum Ascomycota; class Sordariomycetes; order Glomerellales; family Glomerellaceae; genus Colletotrichum; species Colletotrichum zoysiae. The sequence goes on along the minus strand of MU842886.1, from coordinate 104,771 downwards.
AGCATACCGTCCACCTTCAAAGGGCCGTAACGTCAGAAAGACGTCGGCTTCGTCCGGGCTTCGTCCGAAGACGGCTTCGTCTGGGATTCTACCAGGTTTCATCCAAGTCTTTTCCGAAGACGGCTTTGAGGTGCCACAAGACGAATTCGGTGCAGGGCACAAGGCTAGAGGCCGGGCCGAGTGCGGTGCGTTCATTGTGCGCTGATTCGAAGAACAGCCATGATGCCAAGCTGCCATCACCAGAAAGACTCTGTTTGAGGCGTTCGCGATACATTAAGGTTAATCGGCCTGTCGGAAGTCTGTTGCCCAGCGAGGATTGTACGTCAGGGGGGGAATGCCTACATGTAGGTAAGCGGGCATGCGTGCGCCACTGACATGCCAATGAGTTCAGTAGCAGGTATGCAATGGATGCCGATCATTCATATTCGGCGGTGCTCACTACAACATGGCAACCCAATCTGACTTGAGTAAATGATCCAGCCACTTACGAGGCCATGCCCTCTTGGAATGCGGGAGTTCGGTCTCTCAGGGGCATCTGGAGGCCAAACATTCCTTAGCCCTGGGGTCCAGTTTCATAATACTGCGGTATGGTGACAGAATATGAGTAGAAAATAAGAGAGAGGGATCGATGCTATTGTGCCGGATGCGTAACCCGGATGTTGGCGGCGTTGGCCGGGAGTCAAAGAAAACGACGAAATACGGTTAGGGGTATTCGCCAGTGGCCTCCAAGAAAGCCAAGGCAGTTTGTCTCGCAGCGAACTGGATGAAGTGTCTTTCGCAGAAATGGGACGTGTCTCGAGTCCAGTGATCGACGAAATCCGGCATATCTCCCGAGCCTGGACGCTTCCTACATCCCGAGGAATGGAGGCAGTGGGAACATATATCAAGGTCGAACGCTCCCGTCTCTGGTCGGTTTGAATTGCTGTCGGTCCACAGCTTCGTTTGCAACACTATCATTGACGCATCCTTCTCTTCGTCTTTCAAGGAACGAACCGTTCTTCTTCGTCGCTATTGTACCTATTCGATTCATCAGATACCCAGCCATTCAATCCATTCATCAGGAATCCAGGTGATTCTGCGTATCCAGCCCTTCTCAGCCAATATGCACTTCTCCACGACCTCGGCAGTCGGGTTGGGCCTGATGGCTGCTCATGCCACTGCCCTTGTGCCCGGTCTACGCGACGTTGTTGGCACTGTTGTTACTATTGTCTCTACAGTCCCGCCCGTTACCGTTACCGTCACCACCACGGTGACCGGTTTGCCCCTGACGATATCAGCGAACTCGACGGCACCAGCAAACTCGACCGTCGCGGTCACGAGCCTGCGTACCCCCTCTACTGTCTTGCCCACTCCGACGACACCCCCGACTTCGGGTTTGACCGCCGATCAGCAGAAGGCTCTTGACCTTCACAACAGCTGCAGGGCCGAGGTTGGTAACGGACCCGTGGCTTGGGATGAGGAACTTGTCAAGAGCGCTCAGGCATGGGCAAACAACCTTGCCAAAACTGGCAGCTTCTACCATGACCCGAACCCGGGTGGTCAGGGAGAAAACTTGTATATGGTGACAGGCAGCACTAGCAACGAGCTCTTCTACTCCAGCGCTGTCCAGAGTTGGCTTGACGAGAAGCCCAAGTACAACAACCAGCCAATTACGGACAAGGGTTCGCCCAACTACCACGACTATGGCCATTACAGTGAGTCTCTACGGCATGTATACCAGCCTGAGGCCGTTACTGACAGAAACACAGCTCAAGCCATTTGGAAGGGTACCTATAAGGTCGGTATTGCCACGGCAAGCTCTGGCAGCACTACCGTTGTGGTTGCTCGCTACTTCCCGCCCGGAAACTAGTAAGTTGATACCGCACCCTCCGCACTGATACGCTTGTTTGCTGACTGTCTTACAGCATTGGCCAAATGCCTTGGTAGAGAAATGTAGACGCCGCGTCTAGAGCAGCGCACAGCGTCGCTTCGAGGCGAAATCTATGAGGGAAGTGTGACAGAAATTGGTTTCAGGCTGCATATGCCTTGAATTGGTTCCAGACTAGATTGTCTCATGATAGTGTTGAACTTTGTTGAAGACCGCTGTAAGAACATGTTAATGGTTGAACTTGACTCTTGACCTGGTCTCGGAAGATTCAGAGTACATAGAGATAGTTAGCAATGATCTCATTTAATGACAGCCCTGAGAATGGTGACTTTGAAATAAATCCCCTTAAACCTTACATATCTCTATCATACATTCAAAGAGGCTTTTTCATCCAAGCAGCTCATTTGTGAAATTCAACTCATTCGGAGTCAAACTTCCGTCTGAGGCAACTTGTGAGGTAGTTATGGCCCAAAAGAACTGAAAAGAAATCTACAAGATGTCTCCAGAAGCCGAACCAGTTTCCGGTACAGGCTCATGTTCAGCTGCTTTCTAGAATCATTAATAGCCAAATCTACATGCCTATCTGGATGCCTGTTGTGGAGTATCTTATCAACATATGCATCCCGAGAGACTTGGAAGGTGCTTCTTTACAGAGCGGAAAGCCAACAAAGACCAATCCCGTCTGTATAAACTGTTTGTATTGGATAACTTAGCACTCTCAAGACTGAGTTTCAAGAGAATGGATGCCGCAGCCTGTTATATCCGGCTGAATCATAGGGGTTTTCAGGGCCATGGAACAGCCTACTACTAATGTATGTATGATAGGCAGTACTGGATAGCAGAGTTGTCAAAATGAATATACGATGTAAAATAGTCTCATTTTGCGAAGTTGAAACTTCCCTGATTTGTTTCTGCTCGAGGATTGATCGATCAACTTTAAGTGATCAAGGCATGCGGACTATCGAAGCAGTCATCCCACCGGTTTCCCGCGGAAATATAAAACCTTTCAAGAACTTCTTTCGCAGCCAAAGGCAAGTATGCACCCATGGCCAGAGACTCTTCTTCCAGCCGACACAAGACAAAGGCCCGGAGAGTGGGACCGAGGCTCTTCGCTTCAAAGCCAGCCACGATCAGTGGCCAAGCTACGCAGTGCTTCAGCATTTCTGAAGTAGCCGACGTTTTGAGGAGGGAGAACAGCCTGGCGGAGTGCATTTTCTTGACGGCCGCCCACCCAGCTGACGAAGCGAGTGCGCCAGCGCTCTGCAGAGACAAGATGCCAAACAGAACCACCGCGGACTGGTAAATCTGTGCCATCATCAGGTGCTCCTCGCGCATTTCGTCTTTAGTCTCGGACCAGGATTCTGGGGAGAAGTCTGTGATCTTGGTAAGGAGATCTTCCGCTTCTGAACGAGGTTTACCTTTGACACCGGGGCGCGTAGCTAGGAAGCGGAGGCGGTTGATATCGATGGTGTCGACGAACAACTCCACAGGACACGGCAGAAATGGATAGTAGCCTATTTCAAATACGTCGCGAGTAAGAACCTTCAACTCGTAATTTAAGACGGGAGACATCTGATCATCCGCTGGGCTGGTCGTGTTGGCTAAATTCTCGATGCTGCATATGTCGATTAATTTCAGTCAGGAAGTGGCATGTGAATAGGCGAGGATAGTCCTTGTGGGAAATCCAGGGACTTCCGCAACTCACATCTTACAGAAAAGCACCAAGGTCTTCATGTGAGGTACTTTGCGGCAAATTTCTTCCCAGCCGCCACGCAAAGAAACCAAGGCCGCAAAGCCATTCAGGTGAACTCGCCAGTTGGGCGCCGTAGTAGGTCCCATAAGCTACCGTGAAGACATCAGCTTGTTGACCACACGAGACGTAAGAGACGGGCAAACAACTCGTACATCGCCATACGTGAATACAATGACGCCGGACATTGTCATATCGGAGGCCCGCTTACGTTCATCCCCAATGTCTTTGTTCAGGGCCTGGACCGCGGTGGAACGATGTTGTATGGCCCTGGCTTTTATTTCGGCCACCAGGGGGTCGTGTTTTCTCGATGTCATTCGTGACATTCGATGCTCGATAGCCATCGCAACCAGGGCGTGTTGTATGGAAGGCTGCATGTGGTGAACGTGCGTCACGGGTATAGCCCATGGGCTTTGGCTCAACTGATTCTGGTAAATCGATGGGAATACTTGTTCGTTCCCTACAGTAGAGTCGCTGGTTGTCAGTGTTTATCTGATGGGCAAGCAACAACCAGACTTCCATATCCTTCAAAAGCTGAGTCAACATGCCTACGACAGGGGATTGACTAACAATACAGGGCGGCCTCTATAATGTCGCAGGTGTCTGACCGGAACTCGTGCCCAGGGAAGACATGGATCAGTTGTTTCCCACTAGCGGGCTCTGCGGCTTTGACTTGACCATCCTGTGTGCGGTTCTTGGCGGCGGCGTCCTTATCGGGCGGTGCGCTTTTACGCTTCCATGTCCGAGTCTTGACTTTATTGGGAGCAAGCCAAGTCAGCGGCTTCTTGTCCTCGTACCCGGGACACACCATGCCGCCGAGCTTGCATTTCGAGCAGACGGGGCGTCCCGAGTCGCAAACCAACCGCCGGCGTTGGCACTCCCAGCACTGTCGTCTTCCACCACCATTCGTCGTATGGGCGGGGGCCGCGATGGCACGAGCCAGATTATCCGATGCAGAAATCGTGGCCATTTACGCTCAAGACCACGATCACTTGTACGCTTTGGGTTAATGGAGGTAAACCGGCCGTGGGTGTGTGGCGCGCCGTCCAGGGTGGAGTTTTAACATTGAGGGGAGGAATCACAATACCACACACTCTCCGAAATAACCACAGTTCCCTCGTCATCACGTGGCGATGGCAAGATAAGGGATGTCAGAGTACAGCCAGGTCTTGGTCTTTCCATTATCCTAATCAGGAAAGGCGCCCGTCATCCTTCGTGGCTTTGTCATGACTTCGCATCCAATCGCCGGACAGTCAAGTCAGACATAAAAGCAACAAGCGCTACATCTGTTAACTCAACCTGATAGGTCGGTATTTTATTCAAGTAAGCGAGACTCAAGACGCATAAGTTCCTCTGGGACCGTTTCCTATCAAGTAGTGCAGTCGTCATAACGAGAACCCAATACCTCTCTACCTGAGGCGTTTGAGGTAAAACAAACGAACCACGAGCTACAAAAGCCGTCATCTCGACAGTATGTGAATCTGGCCTCTACGTTTCATCCTCGGTGAACCTACAGCCTTTCCCTTTTATTTACAATCAATCGTGATAACTTAAGAGTCTAAAAGCCTTTACTTGTCTGATTAGGGAGACTAAAGCAGTAATATAAGGAATTTCTGGACCTGCGACTAACATGGCTTCTATCTCCTGATTAGACGAGTATATCTCAAGTTATTTTAGGAGGAGTGAGTTATGTATGCTGCACACCGCACCGCTGAAGCCCCCCTTCACACCCTACACCACTTTCAATAGTCAGGTCTAAGCATACCACTGTCAGACCAAAGCATTTAAATTGCATCAAATATTCAGCTTAGCTTAGAGTGAATACATGGCCAATAAAGAAATTTACACCCAGTGACCCTTTGTAGTAAGCTAAGAGAAAAAGAATAAGTATAAACTTTCTAGTTTTAGCTAAGTGACTTCACATTCTTAAGCTTCCTACATAGCCCACAGGGGCACAGCGTAACAGACCATAAGTAGGAAATAGTGTAAGTAGATAGAGAAAAAAAGAATATAATAGTATTAGTAAACTAGAGCTTTGTAATTACAGTCTGCAGCGTAAGGAAACAAGCTACTAGGTCGAGTGTTAAACAAGAGCACAGCGGGATAATTACACTCAGATGTTAGGACAATATCTTCTCCGCAGCGTCAACTTATACATCATCGATGATCCAGGAGCGCCGATGGTTTAGTGGTAAAATTCTCCGTTGCCATCATGCAGCGTCGGGGAGCCGGGGGTTCGATTCCCCCTCGGCGCAGAATGTCGTGATCTATTGTTTTGTGTTGTTGATCTATCTGTGGCCTCTATTTTAGTTCCTTTTTGTAGGGTTACTCGGTATTATGTCTAATGCACACGTCTGCATTAGACCTCTAACCCTGAAAAACTACGTTTAGGGAAGTAGACTAGGTTTCCTCTGTTTGACGTATCGTTGGTGCCGCTGTCAACCGTGCTTGAAGTGTCTGATACTAATTAGTGAGGGACCGGCGCGCTATCCTACCATGAAGCTTTCGGCGACACGAGGTGAGACTTTGGATGGTTCCCGCGAAAGGGGCACTGGGCGCCAGTGCTGCATACACCTTCAGACATGCGCGTTTCAGTAGTTGAATGGTGGCGCACACCAAACGGCCGATACTACTAGAGACAGGAAACGGCCCCCTCTGCATGGAGGATCTGCCCAAATGTTCGAGCTTCGTCCGGTACTTCGGGCGATGATTTATGCACAAGGGAAGCGAACGTCGCCGACTCAATTGCCTGAGGGCTGCCTGCCGTGCTACCTTTCCACGATCTAGGCTCATGACCCAACGAGCGTTGGGAGACATTGCTAAGTTACTAGGGGGTCACAATAGAAAGACTAGCTCGGCAAGCAAATGGTGCTATCCGCCATGCGACGAGGTCGCACCAGTCGGGTGCTCGATGCATTGGCCCAATTGCTTGGGTTCAGACAACACCATCACTCAAAAAATGGGGAAGCTAAGCTCATGGTTTGAGACAAGGAGGCCCAAAAGATTCGGGTTAACTGAGTTGGGTACAGTGTGCGTGCTTCAAGCGGCGGCAAACAAGCTCGCCCCTTTCCCCGAAGTAATATTTCTTTTGAAGCTTCAACTGTCTCCTACTGTATTTTTCATTTCCTCCTCGGTTTGCACTAAGCTGGCCTGGCTGCCTCTCGAAGCAGGCTAGAATTGGGACCAGCGGTTCATCATGTTGATCAAGTGGAGTGCAACTAGGACAAGTAGGCATACATTTTCTTGTAAATGCACTATTGCATCGTGCCCTGGACTGCAGTAGTGCCGGTAATCACATAAGAAACCGGAGGTCTAAGACGAAGTTTACCGGGTAATGCCTATTTAGTATTTGCCCTTTCATTTCCGCGGTTGCGACCTTTCTCGCGGAGTATACCCCGCATGTCCGAAGGCTGCTGAGATGAACCAACGGTATCAGACACCCGTCCTCTGGGTATAGACAGATCAGATCGATACCATATCCCATCCTGTTTCACCGCATATTACCATGCTCCGTCCCCGTTCCGATCGAATTTGGCCGAGACCGCGCCGGGTCGCAGGGCTACTGACGATGGCGGCCCCTCGCAGCCCTGCTAGATATTCCATGCTGACCGATGAGAGAGGCCCGGAGGAGATGGCTCCATTAACTTCCAACCTGGGAAAGGCCCGCATTTGAATCCATAAATGAAGGAGTACAAGCCCGAAACCTCTTGGCTCCTAGCCCTGTTCCAACGGGCAGACGAACCAATTTCGGAAATGATCCAGAAAAGAGAAGGGCGCGACCGACCCGTACCGAGCCAGACTTGGCACCCGTTGGAAGGCTGAAATCGGGCAGTCCAGGCTCGTCTTCTAGGTAGCGAAAAAATAGCCGACGGGTACGAATTGGTGTGGTCGCATATTATCCAGCCGAGTGTGTATTTTGGCATAAAACGAGATGTTTTCAATCTCGTAATTTTTAGCCAATAGTGTGAATCAAGCCGCATGGGTTCTCAGTTCAATGTCGGAACTGGGAGAGTAGCAAGGCGTACGTGGCTGCCGAGTGCTAACGGCCATGAACTCTCTCATTATTTTCATTATCCTTCGTACTCTTCATTCAGTACGCAATCGAAATATGTGGCACATTAAAGTACAATAACAGGGCGAGAGAAGACGCTATGAACCACACTGTTCCTCTCTGCCGGGTATCCAACAATGTTCCCATGAGACTTTCCCAACACCGTAAAATGCGTAAAGCTCCTCTTCAGCTGCGTGTGTTGTGCATAAAAAATAAGACTGCCCTCTTTCATAATGGCGATAGTCTTGAGGTTCTTCTTGCCGCCGACTCGGGGGCATCGCTTCCGGCGTCCTCTTCAGAGACCCAAATCTCTGTTCTCTTTTGAATGCCGGGTTCCAGTGGGATGTCGCTGTGATCGCTCTTGGTGACCGAAGGCCTGCGTTCGGAACAGATGTAGGTGTCCATCGCGTCGGTGTTGTCCCCGTGCAACCTGCTGGTGTGGTATGCGGACCGCGAACGATACGACGAGGAGTTTGCGTAACCTGACGTATACGTGGGTACCTCTTTTTCTCCGAAGAAGTAAAACCAGAGGGATCGAGAAAGGGCTAGATTCCCTGCAATGATTCCGAGGTAGAGTTCGAGGTTTGACCATATTGCGGTTACGGCATAGACGTCTACACGAGCATCTGTTAGCAGTGGCCCCCCCTCGGGACGCTCGAGGCATGCGGAAACACGTACAACTCAGGTCGACAGTCTTGAGACCCAGCGATGCTGCTCTGGCGATGCCAAAGCCGGTTGCACTACCGCCATGTTAGCAAGACAGTCTCAAAGAGGGGACGACTTTGACAAACATTAGACCAAGACTCATTAAGCCGCCGACCGAAAGCTTCGTCGACAACGGGATGCGGACTTGCCAAACAACCACCAAGGGCAAAAGCGAGCAAAGCAAATCGGTCATGACAGAATACGCTACGACTCATGTCAGCTCCGGTTCAAAAGTAAGCGCCCTTGCGACCTGTGTAAATGACTTACAGATGGTCAGGTAGATGGAGTAAATCCGGATCTTGGCATCCCAACAATTGCCCACTCCTGTCCAGTATGCGTCAACGGGATCGCACTCCGCCAACAGGATGACGATGACGCCAAAGTTTGTGACAATCAGACCCGTCATCACGGACCACAGGAAGTATTTCAGCTTTCTGGAGTCTTTGATGCGGAGCAGCAGCAGCATGATGGAGCACTTCAGCAGACAGATGCTGGAGAAGAGGAGGATCTGCGCGAACCACCCGAGCATGTTATTGCGGACGTAATCATCGGTCGAGATGTACCATCTATGCCTCCCGTTGCCGGACGCGCCCTGCGCGCACTGGACGCCGTATCGAACGATGCCAAGGCAGGCGACGAATGCCATCAGATAGTCGTCCCATCCCATGTGGCGTAGCATGAACCGGACATAGAGACGGATCGACGTGGTGAAGACGACGAAGAAGATGAGCACGCCGGAGATGCTGAGGAGGACCGGGTTGACGTTCTCGTCCGGCGGCAACGGGTTCGGAGGAGTGATTGGCGACATCGTCGACCTTCTCTCTCTCTCTCCTCTCTCTAGGGGAAGAGGAAAAACAACGGTCAAGGTATCGTCAAGTCAGGCCCGGTAAGCCAGAGTGATGTGCCAGCCAAGGAACGAGGGGGGCGGGTGTGTCTGGTAGGAGAGATGGGCCATGCGATGGATTAAAAAAGTCTGAGATATGAAGAACGGGGGGGCTAAGGCGGGTAAACGACGCACGGGTAGGCGGCCTGGAGGGGGGGTAGCTGAAGGAAAGGATGTCGACGATCGCCGAGATCTAGTTTTGGATGGCGGCCTGATCTGATCACCCTCACCCGGATATCCAATAAACCGCCAGGGAGCACCGAGGCGCGGCAATTGGGCGGCTTGGTCGTCTTAAGAGCTGCGACGAAACTCAAGAGCGTGTGAGATGGGAAGGATACCGACAGCACGGCCTGTATTTACGAATGAAATGTGTAGGCGATGCAAGGAGGAGTGCCAGGGCCCCGCGGCGCATATGTCTCAAGATGGGAGAGATCCCGCGGTTCACTAGAAGTCAACGTCTTTGTTCTACGTGGTAGTGTGAATTCTTCAGGGACAACCGGATGGTCGCCTTGCATGTACTGTCCAACCGCTACCAGGAAAAAGTGTCTACAAACATTCAATCCGTCCGCATGCCTTGTACTACGCGATGTTGCGTACGATTTAGTGTGAGGAGAGGTGGTGCAGCATACTGGGGCTCTCATGCCTGCAGAGTTTAAATTTCGGGTTGATCCACCGCCAAGGCGTCTCCTTGTCGACTTGGCCTTGTGTCCCCCCCTCCAGGTTCGCGCAGGAATCTGTAGGATACAAAGCCCAGATAAGGGCCTCGCCCGAAAGTTTACTGTGTGGAAAATGACCTCGGGTTGTGGCCATCCATCTTGTCTTCAGATGCCATGGTAGAGGACCCCGGATCAATGTGAGAGATTGTCAAATCACGACATCACGTCGGCCATGCTGGCTGGGTCACTCGGGCTGATCGGGTAGTGCACGCAGTATGCCTGGCCAAAGGCTGGGCCCTTTCAAGGGGCAGGTAGACCTAATGGCCCGAGTGGTGGGTTCGCCAATGTTAGCTGCATAGCAATTGGTCATATTGAGTTGCATGAAGACCATCCCCATACCTGAGTCTGTCCAATCTTGTCCGAATCCTGCCAGCCTGTTTGTGCCGTTCTAACTTCTACGTAAAATGTACTTGTATAAGGCGTGTCGTCGAGAACCACGAGTCAGAGCGCGATGTCATCCATAGAAACCGTATTATGGCGCTGTCATATTATGACAGTGGGCAAACCGCAGTATTCCTGCTGTGGTACACCTTCTGGTGAAGGGAGAGGGGGGGGGGGAAGAAGCAAAGTTTCGATTCTGCGCGGGGGGCTGCCCTGCCTTGAGAGGGGAGGACGGTGCGAACGTCAGGGGGTAAGTCCTGGACGCGTTTTTCAGCAGCAGCGGGTGCAAGGGACGAGCCTCCCCGACGAGAATCCTACGGAGACGGGGAAAGATCGGGAAAGGGAGTCCGAGGCTCCCATGAAGTAAAACCGGCTAGTTCTTTTGCAGCGCGGAGATGGTTCGTAAGCGAGCAGTGTGGGTAGGCGGATGATTCGCCTAGGCGGACAGATAGAGTCGAAGGAGCAGGCATGGCCCTGAGTCATGATGCCAGTTCCCGGTGAACAAGCAACCGGAGAAGCTCCGTCTTCCGCCAGCGGGCAGTGGTGGCAACGTTCCGGGAGCAAGGACGCCGATGGAACGGTAGCATCAGAGGGCACGGCCAAGCGGCTAGATCCCCTCGTACGGATACCTACCTACCCCAGACAGCAAAAGACATGACATGTTGGGAACCACGTTGAGGACGTTGGGATTCAAAAGTGCGTGTGTGGTCCGCACTTCCATCTCTCTTCGTATGTGGCTTGGTGGAGCGAGTGAACCATCAGTGTTATCAACCCTCTCCTTTCTCTTCTTTTCTTGCTCTTCTTCTTCTTCTTCCTCTCCTTTCTCTCTTTCTTTTCTTTCCCCACGGTTACCCGCCCCCCCTTCCCGCGCTGAAGATATGTCGGTAGATGGATCGCGCGCCTTCGAGGCACACAAGGTCGGCTCTAGTGTCGGTAGTCCACACCACCTCGTCCATCAATAAGTGCTTACTTATGGCGCCGTACTGCGTATGTCCGTAGTATTCCCCATCCTCCACATATATATACCATAATGCTCGGCGCCCCCCACAGCCAAGAGTGATTCCAAAATTCCAACGCTCCCTGCTTTCGATGTGGTGCCATTGGGGCTGTGGAGACAAGGATATCTGCAGGGTCGCGCATCCACTGACCAGCTCATTTGCAAAGACTAAGCCGTACTATTGATCTAATGTCCGCGTTAGTGGCATTAACGACAAGCGATGACACATGAGAAACATTTGGGGGCCAACGTACAAAAGGGTCCTGCAGTCCAATTTCTCGATGCATGACACACGTCGGACAGCAGCAGTAGCCCGTACGCCCTCCCAGCCAGCCACTCTCGTTCAGGAGGCTCTCTCGTCTGCCTGACGTGCAGATACGCGCATCATCCGTTTGAGCTTGTGCTTACCCGCGTGTTCTCGTACGATTTGACCAGGAATATCCTTTGTACCTATCAAGTCGTGGGGTCTAAACACTATTCTCTCGACGATCTCTTACGAATATCACTGCGTCATCTGAGCCATGCTTGTCAAGTCGTGTCTTGCTCTCGCTTCGGCGGGCCTAGCTTTGGCTAAGCCCTGCTCGAAACGGCCCTATGGAAATGCTACCTACGACTATGTAAGTTTGCAATTCCGCCCTCGTGCGTTTGAGTCAATTGCTTTCCGCACGGGTCTTGGGGCTGAATTAGATCGTCCCCCCCCCCCTGACACCGGATACACGTGGCTGTCACACCATAGCTTGAACCTACTGACCTCTCCTCATATAGATCGTCGTTGGTGGCGGCACCGCTGGAGTCGCCGTGGCCGCTCGCATCAGCGAGGGGCTCCCCGCTGCCAAGGTACTCTTGATCGAGGCCGGCCCTGCGGTATGGGACGAGCCTAAAATCAACGTTCCCGGTATGAAGGGTTCGACGCTCGGGACCAAGTACGACTGGAACTTCACCACTGTGCCCCAGCCCGATGTCAATAGCCGTTCCTTTAGCGTCAACCGGGGCAAGGTCCTTGGAGGCAGTTCCGCTCTCAACCTCATGACCTATGACAGGGCATCCGTTGCCGAGTACGATAGCTGGGAGGCTCTCGGCAACCCCGGGTGGAACTGGGAGACGATGATCGCCGCCATGAAGAAGTCCGAGAACTTTACTGGCATTAACACCGACACTTACGGTTCAGAGGGCGTCGGTGAATATGGCCCGGTCAAGGCCGTCGTCAACCGAGTCATCCCCGAGCATCAGAAGACGTGGATTCCGACCATGAACTCGTTGGGTATCAAGACCAATCTGGAATCACTCGGAGGTAACCCGCTCGGTGTCATGTACCAGCCCAGCAGCATCGACCCTACCCACTACAACAGGTCCTACAGCGCCAACGCATATGTCCCCATCGCCGGTTCCAACTTGGTCATCCTCGCCGACACCACTGTTGCCAAGATCAATCTTGAGAAAGCCTCAGGGAACTCGACCCTGAAAAGGGCGTCTGGCGTGACTCTTCATGACGGAACCGTGATTCAGGCTCGGAAGGAGGTCATTCTCTCCGCTGGTTCCGTTCAGAGCCCGGGCCTGCTAGAGCTCTCCGGCATTGGCCAGGCTTCTGTCCTCAAAGCCTCTGGCATCAAGCAAGTCATTGACCTTCCCGGTGTCGGCGAGAACTTGCAAGACCACCTCCGCATCCAAAGCTCTTACCAGTTGAAGCCCAACTACACCTCCTTCGACATCCTTCGCAGCAACGCCACCGTGGCCGCGGAGCAGTTGGCGCTCTGGAATGCCGGCAAAGTCTCACTTTACGACTACACTGGATCCGGTTAGTGATTCCCATCAATGCCTCGTCGTCCAACGTTGATCAACTCTACTTACGCGGCCGCTTCTTCAGGGTACACTTTCAGCACGTGGGCACAGGCGATCGGCAACGATTCCCGCCTCGTCGCCCTCGCTAAGCAAGCCGCCGGCGAGGAGTCCAGCGTCGTTGACCAGAAAAAGCTAGAGTTCTTGTCCGATCCGTCCATCCCCCAGCTCGAGGTAAGAGACCCCCCCTAGGCGACACCAACAACTCAAGGTTGTTTCTGACAGTCGGCTTAGGTGATCTTCTCAGACGGCTATACGGGAGTCAAGGGCTACCCTGCAGCCACCTCGCCTCTCTTCGGAAAAGGCTTCTTCTCTCTCATCGCCGTCGTTATGCATCCCATGAGCCGGGGCTCTATCCACATCAACCCGTCCGACGCCGCGGGCAAGCCCATCATTGACCCCAACTACTTGTCCCACGAGCATGATATCGAGGCTGTCGTCCAGGCCATCAAGTACTGCCGAAAGATCGCCCAGACGGAGCCCATGAAGCAAATTTGGGAAAGCGAGTATGAGCCCGGCCTGGACGCAGTGCAGACCGACGCGCAGTGGAGGCAGTTCGCCCTCAACACCACGTTGAGCATCTTCCATCCCGTCGGAACCTGCTCCATGCTGCCGAAGAAGGACGGAGGTGTCGTTGACGCCGACTTGAAGGTTTACGGCACGTCCAACCTGCGGGTTGTTGATGCCAGTGTTATCCCCCTCCTTATCTCCGCTCATATCCAGACTGCGGTTTATGGTATTGCCGAGATGGCTGCGGAGCGCATTATTGCTAGCGCTGCATTCTAGATAGACACAACGCAAGACACATAGAGTTTGTTAGAACAGAAGTAGGCCCCGAAACCACTTAATGATAATAATAATCGTCAGCCACTGACGTGTTCTAAATGTCCATGATGTCCTGGCTTTGTCGTGTGATACTCCCCACCTGACAAGCTATTATTCGGCAGGTCACAGCTAACTGATGACAGCATCCATATGTGGAGACGGATTGTGTGAACTAAGATGACGGCGTATCATGTACTGCGAATGAAACAAGCATCAAATTGAGAATGTCAAGAAGTCTAATATTTACAAAAGTCCAGATATTTATACAAAAATATAGAAAACGACAATATCTACGTCGAAAAGGCTTGGGAGGGCCATGTTACCAGCCACACAGAAACACGCGGGTGTCCACTCAGCGCTTGTAGCCCGATCATCTAGTGCAGGCGGGCACTGCGTCTAGAACGCATGGCCCGGCGGGCGGAGCGCTTAGCACATCCGCTGGAGTTCTCCGGGGCCGCCGGGTTGGAGCCGGACACCTTGACGGCAGCGATCCTCTCGGCTGCATGTTCGGCCGCGATCATGATGATGGCCTGGGTGTTGCCAGTCGGGAGATCGGGGTGGATGGAGGCGTCGACGACGAAGAGGTTGTCGGTGCCGTAGACCTTGGCGTCGAGGTCGACGACGGAGGTTCCGTTGTTCTTGCGGCCGTCGTCGGTGCCCATCTTGGTGCTGCCTACCCAGTGGTCACCGCTGATGATCTTTTTGTCGACGATGTCTGCAGGAGTGGCGCCGGGGGTCTCGTAGCTGATGGTCGAGCTGGCGCCGCCAGCGAGGTCGAGCCAGTACTGGAGGAAGTCGGACATGGTCTTGCGATCCTCAGCGTCGACAAGCCACGGCTTGGTCTTGAGGACGGTGTTGCCCGAGGCAGTGATGCTGAGCTCACCGACGCTGGACGTGCCGTGGGTCAGGAAAGTACGGAGGTAGAAGACACCGTTGACCATGGCGCTGGCGGTGCCCTGAAGGTAACGAGTGCGGCCGTCGGCGCCCTTGGCGCTGGTCCAAAGGTGGATGCGCTGATCTCCCTGGGCGATGGGACCGGAGCCGCGCTGGTAGAGCTCCAAGTCGGACTTGATGGGGCTAGAAGCGATGTCGGAGAAGGGGTAGGCAGTGAAGTTGGTCTTGGAGTTGAACTTCAACAGAATCTGAGCGTGGTCACGGAGACTGTGGCCGACGGGGAGGTCGATCCAGTCGGCCTCGGCGGGCAGGGTGACACCAGTGGCGGCAGCGCCGGACTTGACAATCGCCAAAGCGTCAGAGCGACCGATGCCAGAGTTCCAGAGGACGCGGGGGGTAGACAGGGCGCCAGCGGCGAGGACGACCTTGCCGCCCTCGTTGAGCTTGATAATCTGCGTGCTGCCGTCGGTGGCCTGGACGAGGACGCCAGTGACCTTGCTGCCGGTGCGGATAACCTGAATCACCTTGGTCTCGAGCTTGAGGGTGAAGTTGGGCAGCTTTTGGGCAAAGGGCATGTAAGTGCGGGCAGGCCCAGCGCGGAGGCGGTCCTTGATAGAGAACGAGGGACGAGAAAATACGGCGTTCTTCTCGTTCGGGGACGCGATCGAGTCAACCTGAGTCCAGCCCTTGGCCTGCAGCAGACCGGAAAAGACACTGAAGGTGCGGTCATCGTAGTACTTGTTGTCGCCGCTGGGACCCGTGGTACCGGGGTTGCGCTCATAGAGGCGGGAGGCGGCCGCGGAGATGTCCTTCCAGTTCCAGCCCGCGGGCCAGCGCTCGAAATCGCGCTCAGGGGGGTGGACGAAGTTGAGTCCGTTGACGGAGCTGGTTCCTCCCAAGACACAGCCAGCAGTGGAGGCGGTGTCGCTGCAGAAGGAGACACCAGACAAGGTAGTCATGGTGTCTGCGAGACCGGGAACGTCGTAAGGGGTGAGGGTGTTGTTCCAGGGCAGTGCCAACTTGGAGCCGAGGGGGACGGTGTTTGCAGGGCCGCGCTCGATGAGGAGAACGCTGACGCCCTTCTCAGCGAGACGCTCCGCAGCGATGATACCAGCTGGTCCACCGCCCACGACAATAGCATCGTAAGTGGAATTGGAGGTTGTGGGAGCAGGGATGGTGCTGTTGCCAGCTGCAGGAGTAGCCGCACCGTTGCCAGGGGTGGGAGAAGCTCTAAGAGCCTTGGCGTATTTGGACCACGTCCCGAACTTGGCGGACTTGGCTGCGGTGATGTCGAGACCAAACTGTCCGAAGCCAGCAGAGTGGTAGTTCAGAGCAGCGCCGGGGTCGGAGGCAGGAGAAGGGCTCTCGTTGGAGTACGCCCAGCCCAAGATGGGGCTGTCATTGGCCAGGCTTGTCTTGTCGTTGATGCAGTTCTGGCAAAGAAAGGTGTAGGAAAAGTGAGTGCTGTTGACAAAAGTACCGTTGGCGATGGGGACGGCGCTGACTGTGCTCTCGTCATAGACGCTGGGGTTGGCGTAGGCGCTGGCAATACGGAAGCTCGTCCTGATGTCCTTGCCATCGGCCCAGGCCACGAATAGAAGACTATTCAACATGCCTCCGTCCAGCGACACACTGCCCCAGTTGCCCGTCTCTGAGATGGGAACGACCATCTGGCCGATGAAGTCGGTGCCGATAGTCTCGGGGACGGCGATACCGAAGCTGAAGGGATAAGAGTTGGGCTTGTAACGCTGGAAGTCGATGCCGGTCTGGGGATCGGTGTAAGCCGAGGCACGCAACTGCGCGGCCGCCGTTCCGACGAGCCCGAGAAGGACCGCTGCTCCTGATAATACTGGGAACATGGTGGTGACTGTTCCAAATCTTTTCTGATTTCGATTGATGCCTGAATGGTTGGGTGGACGAAGTGATTCAAGTGAAAACGAAGGGCTTTTGGCTGGTATGACCTAAATGTTTAGAGACAGTAAAGGATGTGCAACAAGAGAGTGACTGTGTCCTCTAGGGACAACGATGCGAAGAAGGGAAAAGAGTGAAAGACCGTCCTGGCGGCGAGTCGAAAGAATTGGAGTGCAAAAAAGATGCGTCTTGGCGGTTGGAGGAAACAGACTAGGTGGCTCGTGGGTGTTTATATCTTCATCGCCCACCCTGAAGATGCAAGTCTTTGCTCGCAACTTGTCTTTCATAGAAAGTTACACCAAAAAAAGGAGAATACCCACTCGAGAGCTACGCAATCTGTCCGAATCTAAACTAAAACCGTTCATATCCAACATTTTCCAAGGGCCTGGGGTCCGTTACGACGGACCGGGCGAGGTTGAGTGGTCTTCTGTGTCCGTCTCTATCTCTAGCAGCCCCGCTGACCTGAGAAGTGCATTTTTTGGAGCCGCTAGATTGTTTGAAGTAAACTCGCCTGGCATATCAGGCCGAGTGTGCAGAATGCGTGAGCCGGCGTGATGTCTCAAATAAGAACGCCGTTGAACTATCATTTTTGCTTATATGGGTGCACGTGCGGTGGGCTAGCAATGACGGAAAGTGATGCAGCTCATCTATCGTCTGTGTTGAGAAACATCAACAGGGACTTGACGCGTCTGCATCCCATCAAAATGCGGGTAATGTGAAATGATCGGATCAACCAACTGAAGAGTAGCAGCAACCGTAGTGGATAATGTGGACGCATTGCAATCTATAAGCTATCATAGCCACCCCTTTGGGTACATGTAATGTATATATGGGAGACCTGGAGTGGCCTGGTAATGGCCGAGCACAGCAAAAGTAGGGATACTCGTGCTTCTGGCAAAGAGGCAGTTCGAATTCATCACATGTCATATTGCCACAATGTCGGAGTTGGGACGTTGGTTTTTCGATGGGATGATCGACGCCACTGTACCCGAGACGTCCATTGGATTCAGGGAGTAGGCTCCCGAAGCTTCGGTCCACAATTACCCCTTGTAAGCTGGAATGAGGCCCGTTCAATTCGCCGAGTTTTTGTTTATATTCACTTCAATAAATTGGGGGCTATGGATGCGGATAGATTGGTTGGGGCGATGCTTGGCTGGCCCTGGTCCAATTGCATTAAATCAAATTGCAAACGGCTACGGGTATTTGCTCAAGCTTACCCCACCACGGTTCAGTAAGTATATGCATTTTGATTGACGTGGAAGGGGCTTTTGTGGTATTCTATCTTCCTATCCTTTCAGCCATTGCCGTGTGGCTGTTCATTACTGTTTACAAAATCGTCAGGGCCTTCAGATTGTTACTGGAAAAGAGAAAAACACAAAGAAATACGTAAAAGTATCATGCTCTGTACCCAGCACAATATGAAGTTTCTAATAACAACACTTGTTAACGAGACGTGTAACTTCTCTGAGCCTTTTCCTATTGGGGATATGATCCGCATTGCTATGGCTTAAAACAATAGAGGAATTGAAACTATCTACAGCTTGACTGGGTGAGTTGAATATCCTGGTCAGGGGATTGTTGCACGTGCATATAGTTCTCTCAGCAGCCCTGGCTACAGCATGGGCTTTTCCTGGCAACGACAGTGGTTTCAAACACACGACACCGTGATTCAATGCATTTACATCTTCTGAATTATCCTAGACCATCTCTCAATATATTAGCTAGCATAGGGCATCGATTTGTGAAGCCAAGCGGAGCAGTGGCTGATTCTGGGTACCCCTCTTCGATGACGAGTTGCGTTATGGAAGCCACCAAAACATCTCTGATTCACGAAACCGGCGTTAAGAAGAAAGGCTGAACAATAGCTTTTCAATTTTCCCCTTCGTTAGAGCAAACAATGCATTGCGTTCCAGTCCAGTGGGAAGATCAAATGGAACATAACTCCGTAATTTGCTCGATGGACAGTTGGAATATGAGAGGAACAACAACTAGTTAACTTGGGAACATATTAAAGCTTTACATTTATTACAAAAGTCAATGGAGCTGTCATTTAATCTTACAAAACGATATACATATTTCCACAGCAAATCTCCGTCACCAGTCAGCGGTTGATGATAGGGCGGACCGATGCCGAAGCCCGTTTCCGGACCGATGATCGGATCCACCACCGGTCCGAACAATAGCCAACGCAACACTATATTTAACAGCACCCAATCCCCCGGTATTGACGGTACCGGTAGACAATTAGGATTTGACGGCATACATGCATGGCTTGTAGGAATCGCGATTTCGGGACAGGTCTGATTGGCTCCTATCCAGAGCTAAGTTTGATGGCTCGAGAGATCCCGAGGAAACGCAGGGGAAAGCCGCCATCCTCGAATGACACGTGCCGACAATCCGAGGCGACGCATTGGGCACCGGAGCAACCGGATCAATAAACTTTTGAAAAGACGGACAATCATTCGTCCTGCACATCACGGAGAATGATATTTAGCCATCCATCCTGATAGGACAATCGCCAGCTGCATATTCCTCCACGTTTTTAGGCAATCTACTCCCATTGCCACGATAGAAAAGCCGGACAATCTTCAACGCTGGTGATCTTCAATAAACGGTAAGCGGACGATTTCCGAACTGGTCGACCCAACAGTCGCTTGAAACGTGACTGAAACCTCGGCAACCTGGACCCCTGAGTGCTACCCCTTATTCAACCCGATGTTTGGGAAATCTTTCGACCACCCTTCTTTCTCAAAGAAGAGATGCGATCTGGGGTCGTCTATCTCTTGGCCTGACGTGGCTTAACTTGGCTTCCTTGGCTTCTCTTGGCTTTTGATACCCCAGTACCTGCTGTTGATGATCGCTTTCAGTCGATTACCGGTTCCTTGATACGAACGCCGCCATGCTTTGCGAAAGTCGCCCATTGGTGATATTCTCGCTCGCTGTGGCACTTATCTTTGTTTGGACACTCCGTCTTTTAGGCGTTCACGAGGCGATATCCGATGCGGTGTCAACGATATTCGACGAGGCACCGAGCCCACAAGATGCGGAAAACCTCTTCATTCAGCAGGCCATGAGTGTCGAGTACCCCGCCCCGATCGACTACGAGCCTCTGCGGCAGATATGTTCTCGTACCAGTTTCCGCCCGGGACTGTTGTTCAGCTGCGAAGGTCAGCATGGCGGGATTGGAATGGTGCGTAATCAGATGCTGAAGTGCGTCCGATACGCAATCAGCGGCGGAGGCGCCATCGTCATCCCTTCAATGGCGCTGCGCAACGCGAAAGACATCACCGATATCGAAACGACCACCGAAGCGCCATTCGACTATTTATTGGATCACGAGACGTTCGTCACACATTTGACAAACGGGTGCCCTGGCATGCGCGTCTATGAACGCGCAGAGGACTTCCCGTTTTACGATCGGCGGATAGGAGAGCCCCTGAGCTTGCTGGGCGATCAGTTCGAGCCGCAGCATCCCAAGGAGGGATTGAGGTTCCCCCGGAAATGGCGACAATTCTTCGACGAATGGCTAGATCAGATGTCCGTCAGAGACCGAATGAAGGCGGATGCTCCGGTGCATATCAAGATGGAGCAGACGTTCCTCGAGTATCCTGTTCGCGACGACGGCAAGGCCTTCGTACACGAGTTTGGCAAGATCCTGTCCTTTCGCAACGAAACCCGCGCCCTAGCAGCCAAGATCCTTTATAGGATGAAAGAGAGGTTCGCATTGCCGATCGACCCGACAGTAGCGATCAACCCGAACGCCTATTACGGAGCACACCTGCGACTCGAGAAGGATGCAACTTCCGCATGGGAACCAGAGAACTGGCGCTTTTCGCGTATGGACGATCAGTTCGAAGAGCAGTTCAAGGGCATAGAGCGCTCCGGTCTCGGCGTCGTTTACGTTGCGTCGGGCAACCAGACCGTGGTTGATATCTTTGCGGAACGACTGCAAAAACGCCTCGCGGCTGCGCCGGGGCCCGAGAGAAGGAACGTCACGGTGGTGACCAAGCATGATCTGCTCCAAGGGCCCGACAGGAAGCAGCTCGATGGCCTCACGTTCGACCAGCTGGGCCTGGTGGACTTTTTAATAATGTTTAAGGCGAGCATGTTCATGGGCGTCGCGCACTCCAGTTTTCCCTGGACAATAGCGTTGCGCAGGCATGAACTTAGCAAATACTCGGAATACGGTAATGAGGGGTCGGACTTGTTGCGAGACGAGTACAGTACCATTATGGGAATGGAAGCCGACTATCCATATATTGACCCCTTTGTGTACGGTATATGGCCATAGGGTTCACTTGGAAGTATGGAGTGCGGAGTTGGTTGCATGCATCAATACATGGGAATTGGTTTAAATGGCGTTTAGTATTGGAGCGTGATACTTTTGAATATTGGAAATAGGACATATATTATGCTTCAAGAGTTTCATGGTAATATAAATAAGTTTTCCTGCTTGACTTTGGTCATGAGATAGTAAATAGTTAACCAAGTAAGATAATCAATACCCAAGTAGTACCCCAGCCGAAAGGCGTTTCCAGGACTAAACGGCCATATATATCCAACGACCTCTCTGTGAACAGCTTGGCAAGGACAGTGCCCTGAAGCATCGGGAGATGGGGCTGTAAATGTTCCTGCAACGAGATGTGGTAGGATTCATCTAATAAGCAAGGTCAGCATTTAGAAGCCTAATAGTAGGCGGATCTTGTAATCTAAGCCACACCTGCAAGGTTTGGGCTGGAGTACCCGGGAGAAGAGACATCTGGTGCATGCCGCCGCTTCAGAGCAATCATCGTAATTAGGTGCAGAGATCTAAGAGCCGGCGTTGGTGGCTGTCACGTTCTGTGGATGGCCATGCATCTCCTGCCAGGGCCCATTAGGAGTGGGATCCTGGTATAATGCTGAGGTGCCAACAACCATTTTCGGCGTAAGCTAGCCTGGACTAGGCAAAGCTGAACAACCCGCTTCCGAGTTTCCTGGCGAAGGATCAAGGCCGCCTTCCCAGACCAGCCTCTCGAGCCAAGGCGTGTAGGTTATCAGTGCCTCTATCGGGTGATTCGTAATGCGGCTGTGTCTCCCAAGACCGACCCAGGGAAGCACCGCTAAACGCACCGCCTGTCATCTTGCAGAAGCGCGTGTTTGTCTGTTGCATGTTTCAAGGAAAATAAGCGCCAGCCCTCCTGGAATGCAATGGGCAATCATGTACTCGATTCCTCATGTTGCCTGGCAAACACCCACGACACCGCCCACTTCAAATCCCGACAGCGCATACTTTACACAGAGTAGTCTCCCGCTCAGCAATGTCTAGCCAAACAGATCATCATTCACACTATGATGCTCGTTGCCTATTTGAACCAGGTTGGGCCTTTTACCTGCCGACCCTAGTGCTGATGTCAGAACATTTCGCATGGGGCCCTATTCCTGTTGTTTCCTCTAATATGGCACATTTTGCTCGCTCCAACGCATCGGATACGGCTCCATCACGTTCACTATGATGGTCAAGCATTTGACACAGCAAGTCGCATGCTGCTTGAAGTTGAACTATTCGAGCGCATAGAGTCCAAAGATGGAAGGGTTTTGAGATCTGGATGGTGTCTGATCGTAAGACAAGCTACAGAGCATACGTGGGACCCATGCTTCGCGATCAATCCGCACTCAATCGTATGTGTCTTCGCCTCTGCAACAACTGCTTGTAGTATGGACCACTCCTTCTCCGAGCTCTTGGTCAGAGGATCTGGTCGACTTGCTGGAAATAGACTCCTTCGGCCATCACTTGGACCCACGATACATAATCGGGATGGCAGAGCTTGGGGGCTGTGACGGCGGGTGCTTACAGATCCTGTGCCTTCACGATCCTTCCGTGACGCTAGCGCCAACTCGGAAAGCTCAATTTCTATTTCAACTGTTTCTCGGTCAGCCTCATCAGTTTTGTCTCCCAGGCGCAGCAAGTCTATGTGGACACTCAGCCTTATGCCATGTGTCCACAGGTGCGCTTGTTTAACGTGGATTTGGTAGTGAGCGTGGGGATTCAGCGCTAGATTCTTTTCCTGTATTTTTGATGATGGATTATACCCGCAGAAAATGTAGTATAAGGTCAGACTCAGACATCCAAACGTTTGTCTCAATCCCCGTTCCCTGGCATCGTTCAACCCAGAGACAGTATTAGGTTCTCGAAGTCCTCCTTGCTTTGTTCTGTTTTCTGAATTGATTGCTTCTTTCAGTCAGCACAAATTCCGCCTCTGGATTTTACGGGAACTTGAGCTATGCGTTCATCCTTCCCTTGGGCTCTCGCCCTCGCCGCTACAGCCTCAGCTGCAGCTATAAAGCCAACGCAAGCCAGAGACGGCACGACAACCAAGACACCCCAGGCAACATCCACGCCGAGCAACGCCTGCCAAATTGCACAATCAGCAGCCCAGTCTTATATTTCCGCCAATCCCAATGCGTCACTCGCTCTGATCCCCCCTTCAGTGGCCTTCAATTGCCTGAGTACAGTGGTCATTGACAAGCAGAAAGACTTGGATCTCATCAACTACCTCGAGCCATTTGTCACATTCCAAAGCACTTTGGACACTCTCATCGACCCCCCTGAAGGATATTTACTCCCTGGAGTCGACGTAATTGGCGGATTCGGCCAAATCCGTGCCAACCTATTGAAAGATGTGTACAAGAGTCAGGTTGAATTTGCCCTGGATCTTAAGCGAGTTGTAAGCTTCATCCTTATTCCTTCGGTCTCGCCACTTGAGAATCTGATCTAACATGATTTCAGTTTACACAAGCAGCCGACGGACATTTTAATTATAACCCCTCAATTCTCGAGCTCTTTACCTTCCTCAGTCGCAACACCCTAGTCTCAGTCTCCGATGATGGCCTTAGCGTGCCAAAGGTGTACCTTCAAGACGACTTCCTCAAATCACAGGTCGATGACACGAAAGTATGGGACATCAAGAGCATTGGTGATATACCAATCACCGAGTGGCTCGAGAGGCAATCTTTCAAAGTCCTTAGCCAAGACCCTGACAGCAAGTACAACGGTCTGTTCCGAACCAACCCCGCAACGCAAGCCCAGAGTGGGGGAAATGCCTTCGCTGTGCGGTATGCGGGAGAGGCCTCAGATACTCAGGTCATCAAGTTCACGAACGACACCGAGTACACAGATAAGCTGGTTGCCGCCGTCCGTGCAGACTTAGTACCCTTTATCGGCAGTCCGAAAGCTATTCACTCGGCGGTTGAACTTCCTCCTACCGCTACTCCCACTTCAACCAGTGCAGAATCACCTACCACTTTGCCTTCGACAGCGAAGCCTTCACCGACCCAGATTCCAGGTTACCCTCTGCCGATCGCCCAACACGCGAGCAATTGGATTTCCGGATATTTCCTTGACGGTAGCGGTTATGAAGATACTGCTGTCCTAGCCGTACTCTCTTTTGCCCCATCAGAAATCAACAGCGCGAATGGCACTTTCGAATTGGCCGAGGCCAAGCGGGTTGTCGAGGACTTTCTCAAAAAGTCTAAGAAGGCAGGAAAGACGAAGCTTATCATTGATGTTCAGGCCAACGGTGGTGGCTTCGTGGCTGCTGGTTTCCAGCTGTATGATCAGCTCTTCCCCAAGACTGCAGATATCTGGGACGGAAGCCGGTTACGCGCTCACGAAGCGTTAAACGCCGTCGGCCTGACTGCCCAGAAGGTGTCTCCGGAGCTTCTAGAAGACTTCAATAATGCCTTTTTCGACGAAGCCCAAAGGCCCTACAAGACCTGGCAGGCTTTATATGGACCAGAGTTGATCGGGGGTCAGAACGTCACCAACCTATTACGATACAATCAAAGCGACTTCCTGTCCCTCCGGAGCGCAGAGGAGCAAGTGTTTGAGCCACAGAATATCGTCGTTGTCACTGATGGTGCTTGCGCATCAACATGCACAATATTTACTGGTCTGCTAGTCGAAGAACATGGCGTCCGCACCATTGCTCTGGGAGGTCGTCCCCGCGAGGGTGCCATGCAGGCAGTGGGTGGAGTCAAGGGTGCACAAGTCCTCAGTTTTGAGAGCCTGCAAGCTGTTATCAAGCAAACTGCCCGTGACGCGATCAAGGCCGACTACTTGGACCACTTGAGGGGAGCTTTTGACGTTCTACCGGACATAGGAGAACCCCCCCTGCTACCTAGTCTTGCTGCCTCCGGCGGCAGTTTCAACTACCGCAATGCTTACGCGCGCGACAACGTCGATGGTTTCCCGGAGCAGTTTGTGTACAAAGCTGCGAACTGCCGACTGTTCTACACAAGCGAGATGGTTACTGATCCAGTAGCGATCTGGACTCGCAGCGCCGATATCGCTTGGAAGAGGGCCAAATGCGTCAATGGCTCGACATCGAATTCTGATGGGACGATCAGCGATGAAGTCGTCCCGTACAGCAAAGGGGTTATCGGGTTAAACCCGGGTTACAAGGGACCCGGTAGTCTGTCGTACCAAGGCGATTACGAGCCACCTTCGCCATATGTCAGACAACATACAAACGCCAAACGCTCCATTGTCGATGATCTCCGCCCTTCCGAAGACTTTGAGTATGAGTACAATAAGCTAAAGATCGGAACCAGCCACGCAGTATAGAGGCGTCTGGTATAGATGAATGAGGATCGTTACCGTCATATGAAAAGAGAACGTGCATATTGGTTCTGGGGCTGAAGCAGTAGAATTGTTAGGGCAGTTGCAATTGGCCAGATGTCTAATAATAGGAATGGAAACCCAAACTCTGCAAATGACAATTCGCCGGTTTTGTGAAACGGAATGGGTAACGGATTAAAGCCATCTGTCGAACTCAGAATCGTGGAGAAACAACACATCGTCCCCATGGGCCATGCGACCTTAAGAGAAACCACCTTGTAGTCGTACTCGAATGGAGAAACAGCGCAATGTTCCTGTGTAGTCAGAGTTTCAAGCTATTCGACAGCACATCAACTCGGAAGATGGCCGATAGTATTGCGCATTATATGCCACAGTGAGCAATAAGGACCAGCTCCTTGGTAGGACTGGGATTTCTACATGTAGTTTTATACCCACATCGCAGACCCCGACGCATGGTAACGACTCAAGCTTTCATTATCGTCCAAGCAAAAACGACCACTCTGGGCACATCAACTTCCAAGCTAAAGTCTTGATTTGCCTCGGAGACCCGCAGGGGCGCACTTAACGTTATCATTGTGGATAAATGCCTCCCCAGAGTTTGCGGGACTTTCGGCAACCAAACAAGGCCCGAAACCCAATTTGAGCTGGCTTATACGACAAGAGGGGCAATCCAGAGGTACTGACGGAGTCTCATTGTTAATGATCCGATGAAAAGAAGGAGCCATGGGATATTATCTGACGTTGTTCACGGAATGTGTTTATCGGCCCATGAGAGAGAGGATTGCCTGGCAGCAAGAAACTTGGATTAAAGGTTGCGGAATATGGAGCAATAGAATGGCATAGAAGCTATATCCTGATGAAGCCACATGTGGGTATAATGGCTGAGAATTTTACTTGACCCTGCCACCTTTTAGGTAGGGTTTCCCGAAATAGTGTCATACGTCAAGGATGGTGTTTTCAGATATCTACAAACTGATCGAGTCGTGCACGAATTGAAAGAAGAAGACCCTTGAATTGGCTATGCCAGCCTCATTTGTGCCGGAACAGCCTGAGTTTAAAGTTCCGTCACCGTCCTTAAGCATTTTCAGGATATCCATGATTTCATACTGAATCCGAAATGCATAGAAAAAGCAAACTCCTTCAGTCACACAACCATCATGGGGATTAACCAGCCATTGTGGCGATCTATGGGCACACGCCCGCATGTTTCTTTATCGCTGACTAGATCCGTAGTTACTTCAAGAATTTGGTGACTCCTTACTGCTACATGTATCCATCGCGGTATTTTCATGATAAGCTTTATGGGCACCGGTGCGCACTTCAGCTCATGAAAGAGCTAACAGGCCGCATGTTTCCAAGTTGCATCCATCTAGCCAGATTCCAGAAGCCGAACGCCATGTTCTGTTAGGAACTTTTCAAACGCTAATTTGGCGGTCAAACTTTCGTTCATGGCCGCGATGTTAGATATCTGCCGCAAGAATCCCGTTCTCTCTAAGTCTATTTACAATGTTACGACGGGTCATCTCTAGGACTGTCAAGTGGAGCGAGTCGCAGGCCATAACAAAGTCAAATACCTTCAAGCCAGAGGGAGGTTCTCAGGGATCCTCCTGGCAAAAGCGACGATAGTTGAAAGTTGTATCAGAAAAGCGGTCTTCGGAGCGGGTGGGGCAATCTCGGGTATCTTCGCTTGCGGCTTTGTCAACACAACATCAATGCCTCATAGACGTGGATACATGCTTGGACAGGCTTTCAACGGCGTTGTCACTGCTAGCACCAATAGTGAGCACTTTTAATAGGTTCTCGATGTTTGCTGGAGGACGTAGCGTTTATTTCGTCTTTTATTGAAGTTGTTCGTCACATACCCGTAGCATGAGCTCAGAGCTTCAACTTGATGCAAGGCCGGTTATCGAAATCGCTTTGAGGGTTCTAGTGTGTATCGAGTCAGAGGAGTCGGTCTGTTATTTATGGCCGTCGGGGTGTTCAAAAGATTGAAGTCTAATGCGTTATTGAAGAAAAATATAGTCTTGCAATGCAGATCAACGAGTCAAACTGCTGTTCGATTCCTCGAAGTTGTACGCATTTGATTCCGAGCTTCTGTAGGTAAACACACCCAAAACTACTAGGTACCTATTGCTTTAAGCTTCTTCCAGAACTGTCCTTAGGTTTCGAGATGCCGAGACTAGCTGAAGTAATTCTCTGTTTACATGTTTCTAAACGCTGACTCGTAGTCAACAGCATCACATTGCACTTCAGCAAGATAGGATAACCATGCAAATACAAAGCTTGAAGGGTATTCGGCCCCGCAGTACGGTAACATAGGTATCAGACGTGCTGTCAATGGATTGATGCCAGTGATACAGATATTTGTCACCATGTACGCTTCCTTCTAGAGATACCTACCGGAAAAAGCGATGTTAGATGGGACTTCGGGCGTGCCAGCCAAATTGTCCACGATAATTTCTCATGCCCCTCCTTCAGGCTTCACGTGGTGTCTTTTAGTCCTCAATCTTGGGGTACGTCGCAGTAGAAAGACAGTTACAGAGAGTCATGAGGAAATGTTATTTCCTCTGCCAAGTACGCAGAACAATCTGACTAAAAAGATTAGCATAGCATTAAACATCGATTGCGTGGTACAAAGGCCTGAACTTAGAAAGAGAGGCTGGATTTACCGTATACACTCGTCAAACCGAAACCCCATATCTATTTAGGTTGACCTACTATATGCTTGGATTGACTGAAGTCCTGAATACACGGTTCCCATTCTGGTAACCGCCTTATCTATTGCCGTTAACTTCAAGAAAAATGGGTTTTCGGTTTGACGAGTGAATACGGTACCTATGCCAGTCAATCCACGAACCGCGCAGTGCGCCTATCGCATATCTGCCGACGTCTTGTCATGCAGGGAGCTTCAATGTGGCCTTGTCCTGGCCCTGGTCAAAGACCCGAATCGATCAGCTGTCAGATTGGAGTATCTTGGAGCTTTGGTACCTCCGCCGGCGGAGGGATGGGGAGTGTTGCTACGTCACTGACTTGGTGACTCGCCCCCCCTCGCCCTAATGAGTTATCGTACTATTTAGCTGGTGCGCCGCCTTGATAGAGGTAACCATAAGGGAGGTATAGTTGGTGATTGGGCTAGTCCTCGGAACACAAAGTAACTCATGCTTAGGACAGGATCATATTGCCTTCTTACCCGGCCACTCTTCGCTCACAACTTCCGACGGTCTTCCAAGCTTCAAAATCTGCCTTTCCGCGGCACTGCCGAAAGACTTTGCTTCCACACCAGATCCAATTCAAATCTTTCAACATGCGCCGAGTTACACGCAGGAGAGGGGCCTGCCAGGGATGCAGGTCAAGAAAGGTTCGCTGTAAGTACCACCAGCTCCAAGACGACTGGAAATTGTTTTTGATTACTTGAAGGCGATGGAGCGGACCCGTGCCTGAACTGCGAGGTATGGAATACAACTTACGATCCCGTCCACCCTTACTATTTCAATACTTACGCATGTTTTTCCAGCGAAATGGTCAAACTTGTTACTATCCCCCCTTGGCTCCTCGACCACGCAAGAACACGGCAGCTGGGTCGGGTACCAAGATCCAGGCGAACCACCACATGCAGAGGCTTGACATCAATGCCGCCCAGACCGCTTCTCCATATGGAAAATGGCAGCAATTCCCATGCGATGACTCCATTTCGACCCCGAGTTCATCCGGAGACGATAGAAATAACAGTGCTGGATTAGAAACTCGTGGGGATGATTTCAGTTGCACGCAACAACTCTCGCTACTCAACTCATACTCTGGTTCACCGCACGGTGGTGGTTTTAGCTTGCTGGATATACCGATTCCAGGGGAAGATGAGCTGTTGGAATTGCTCGAATCATCACCTTCGGAATGCAACTCAAGGGGAGGATTCGATTTAGGCTTTACAAATTTTCAGGGCGACACACCTTTCCAGTCTCCAACTGCTGTACAACGAATCACGTCAAATGACCATTGGGAACAAAGGCAGCATTCTATAAGTCCACCCGACTATAACACGGTAAGAGAATGAGCCCGAGAATTCTATATAAACAAAAAGTGCTGAAGGATTACAGCTCTTTACCTTTGAAGAACCAGCAGAACTCTTCTGGAGGGAGGTGGCTATGGCAGTCAAGTCAAGTGTGAAAGAGACCACAGTGGCCGTCGACTTCTCTGCATCGAACCTTTACGGACTTCCAAGCTGCATTCACAAAAGTAGTCAGGAAACGCACAGGACAGAGACTATAAAGATCGTAAATGAACTTCAACGTATTCTATATGGGAAATCGTCGGCCGCTGGAAGAACGGAGGTGCTGCATGAAAGCATACACTTTCCCGATAGTGAAGCTTCCGTTATACGTTACTGTGATTGTAAGCAAAATGCAATCTAGGTCCTTGTCCAAGGCTAACAAATTAATCATACAGCATGCTTCGAAGATGGTTGTCCGTAAGTGTATTGCGACGATGAAGTGCATTTTTCTATGAGCCCAGTTCTAGTGACTGACACTCCGTCGTCCGTAAATAGCACTGCCAGCTTTCTTACTCGACCTGCAGTCGCTAGAATCATCAAAAAGTCCAGAGAACCAAACGCCGATGAACTGGTCACTGCTTTTGCCAATGCCATTTTGGCAATGGGTCACTATACGGCATGCCTCCGAGATCATGAAGCCGTGAGCGTGGATGGGATGCGCAATTGCCGTTCGCGTCTTTCATCTGCGCTGGCACTTTACACAAAAATACAAAGTTCTCCAAGCAGCTTGACGAAGCTCCAAGTAAGTGTTCTTAGTGTGATAATTCTTTATCATATTTCTTCTTGGAAACGGGGCTAACTATCTGGACTTCTCAGGCAACCTTACTCATGGTAAGATATGACTTTTCAAGTAAATATTTCTGCCCTAGGTTCTAACGTGCCGTAGGCGGTTATCGCTTCCATTTGCGATGAGACTCTCGTCTGGGACAAGCTTACCGCAGCCGTGTGCTGTGCTCGGGAGCTTCGACTTGTTCACACAACGAGAAGTCAGCAATCGAGCTTGAACGATGAAGATCAAGAGCTCGCACAGCGTAGTATATGGTTCCTTTGCAGCTTGGAGACTGAGTACGCGATCCATAACGGCATGCTTCCGGTGAGTCATGATAGAATGCAACACTGATATCGCCTCGAACTGAACGGCAACTCAGATCTTGGACCCTGAATGGGGAACCCAGTTTCCCTCTTTTGAACGAGGCGACGACATGATTGCGGTTTCGTACACCTACTCGGAGCTTCTTCACTCCATTGTCAAGTTTCAATACAGCCCAAGAGCACTTGCGAAGTTCTCTTCCGCCTATGACCGTCTTCAGGCGAGTTTTCATGCGCTGAATGAGTGGGTAAGCAGGCTACCTGGGCCACTAAAGGAGACATGCGACGGCAGTAAGTTACACGAGATTGAGGACGACCGTCAATTACGAAAATCATTCCGTGTCTTCTGTATGTATCACCGAGCAATGTTTTTGATACACTGCCCATGGATAACTTCAACCTCCTCTGATGGTATGAAGTCATCCAGGGCTGCTAAGCTGATGCGGGAAAAATGTGCGGAGCGTTGTATCGAGTCAGCATTCGCTGTAGTCAAGCTGGCTAACAGCGGGCTGTTTTGGGAAAGGGGGCTCGAGAGGTAGGCATTGCACTCCTGGTGGTTATAATCACGCGGCTGACATGATCTTTTTAGAGATTTCAGTTCGTCAACTGGCCGGTGGGGTGACTTGGGTCATCTTCTACTAGTCTCCCTTTGCTTCATTGTTTATTATGTTGCCAATTGCGAGCAGGGGAGCCGAAACACCGCCATGTCTTACCTTGCCATCTGCGGGGGGTTATTCGGACGTCTGAGCCTTGATAGCGACGAGGGTTCGCTTCTTGATCATTACCTGAAGTTAGTCCAAATGGTGAGGGCAGATTGAGGAAATCACCGTTCAAAACCGTAGTTTCAGCATGGCTAGCAGAGGAATTCTGTTTTGGTAGAAAGAAAACGATAGACAAGACGTATGGCATCAAGCAGAAATAAGGAAAGTAGCTTAGAATATAAATCTGCACTTGGGGCGGCCCACCTCATGTGCAGGTGACAGACACGGAGTTTACACCCGGCCCCCGATACTGCATCCGCACCGGCGACGCCATATCATCTCTGAATACAACCTCCACATCCGTATTTTCTGATCCCAATCCGAGTTTGGTGGATTGATTTCCATCGCACAGAGCAGTGGGCCCATGTCAGCTTTGCGCTAGGGACCCGTTTCAAAGTTGGACCGTTTCGTTTCCGAAACCGGATGCTATCCCCCTTGTTCAAGGCTTTTCGATCCTTGTATTCAACCCCCTTGAGAGCAGAATAAGCGGCTGGGTTTATGGACCTCCTCGGCCGGTTCTCAGTAAATCCACATAGGCTGCCGAGCAATGTTTGGGGGAAAGTCTGGAGGGCAGAGACCGACGAATTTTCCTAGCGACACAGTTCTACTTCATATATTCTCCATAAGCAAAAGTCATGGATCAGTCATTTCTGGAAAGACACAAGTCCTCAATTCTTGTCCTGGCATCCCAGTTTGCGGCAGCGGCTCTCAATGGCCTTGCCAAATTATTCGAAACTGGCGACGATCCCGTGCATCCCTTTCAAATTCTATTTGTGCGATTTCTCATCACTGGTCTAGCCGGTACTCTTTACCTTTGCTACACTAAAGCTCCCAACTTCCCTTTAGGCTTGCCCGAGTTGAGACCTTTACTGGCCCTTCGGGCAGTATCTGGCATCTTTGGGGCATTTGGGTTCTTTTGTAAGATACCTGACCTGTCACTAAAACGATTTTGAGACTGCTGACCTATTGTTCGTCAGTCTCCATAATGTATCTTAAACTTAGCGAGGCTACGGCCTTGAACTTTCTCGGACCACTTGCTGCCATGATCTTGACCCGATATCTTCATTTCGGAACGCTTGAAGTCATCGATCGTGTTGGAGCTCTTATGGCACTTTTGGGTGTGGTTCTCGTCGTGCAGCCAGACGCTCTTTTTGGATCCCAGTCCACACTCACGAGCAACACGCAGCCCGGTGCCGATTTATCCGCTACAAGCCGAATGACCGGTGTTGGCTTCGGGCTAGTTGGTGTTTGCGGCGGTTCGGTAGGGTTAGTGTGTCCGCTCAGATGCTTTTGCTGACCACGTTCAAGGTTGCCCTTACTGCAATTCGTTCTATTGGAGGCCGGGAGCATCCTTTAGTCAGTGTCATGTACTTTGCATGGGCAGTAGTTACGGTTACAGCTATCGCATTTTTCTCGATGGAGAGCATTCACTTGACTGTAAGCGTACTTTCATGGCTTAAGCTAGTGCCGCTTGGCATATTCGGCTTCGCAATGGTGAGTTGATAAACATATTGTATGAATATTCTCTCGGGACTAAAAAAACAAATAGGAGTGTCTTCTTACCGCAGGTATTGCTGATGATGGATCATCGGTTGCCATCATCATGATATACTCCCAGGTTGCGTGGGCCTTACTCCTAGACTGGGTTGTGTGGCACTCCAAGGTCAATACCTTGTCAGTGATTGGCATTGGGAGCGTCGTCGCAAGTCTCGTTGTTGTTTCTTCCGCCAAAGAGTGGAGATGGATCAGAAAGTCTCGATACGATGTTTTATTGCAAGATTCAAGTGATGAAGAAGTTGCGGTCGACGCAGAAGTGATGGAGATTCGGCGGAGTAGTTCTATGGCATGAACAAGACAGCTGTGCGGGGTAATTTGGGGTCTCATCGACTTGCAACTGTATGAGTACCAGCTAAATTCCCAACGATGGTCCGCTGGAGCTTTAGCACTAAGAGCCGCAACCTTTATAATGGATAATACAGTTAGGCCACGTGCTAGTAAGTAAAGGCCTAGAGCAAACAGTTTGGCTACTTCAGTGTCGGCATTCATGAGTGCAGTAGAATATGACCTGGCAAGCGAGATAAATGTCTTCGTTTCATTGCTTTCGTTTGCAGCTCCAACTGTAGTGGGCTTTCGCTGTGAAATAATAGAACTGGGAGAAGCGGACATCCTTCTCTCAGTGGCCACAGTTGGTTGAATGTGTAGTTAAAGAAGCGGAAACTGGACAGGCAGCAGCTGATGAATTCCCAGGCAATTGGAGACCATTTACTGTCCGTTCCTATAAAACGTCCCCCAGCTTAAACATAGCTTCTTTTGGGGGAAACCGTCATTAGTGCAATGTCAGTTTATGGTCCTTGGCCAGCCCCGGAGAGTGGGGCCGTAGAGCACGACGCTTTCCGGAAGGTGGGTCGGTTATACGGCTACGGATATTCCATTTATCCGAGGCTTAGGCAGAGTGGATCCGTCATGGCATTATGAGTCAGCTCGGTGTGGCTCGGTCAAGGAAGCTTAGGTGGGTGGGGCAGAGCTCAAGTGGGGCTTTCGCCGCCGACGCAATTGTCGTCATTGTCAAATTAAAACCATCAGATATTCCACGATCCTGCACCGTACGCGACGGCGACGACTACGACTACGGATCGACGTGCTGCCTTCTCTCCCCCATAGAGGCTACGTAGAGAGAAGCTCGACGGTAAACAGCCGGTAAAGGCCCATTCCTTCGGTTGGTCTCTGCACCGCTGTTTCTGTCAGAATGTTCACACCTAGGGCATTTCGTTTTTGCGCCCGGCCTCGAGCCTGGGGACCGGTCTGCATTTTCCGGCCGCTGGGATTCTCCACGACGTCGACGACGCGGGCGGCCGAAATCCTTGATGTCACCTCATTGCCGTCCAGGATTGTCCCCAACTACCGCGATCCTCCGAACTCAACCTCTGGTCTCCTCACTCTGCACTGGCCGACGCCGCCACGAAACATCCTCCTGATGCCGAAGCTGCGATCCCCCCAAGTCCTCCGTGCAACTATCGACTTTGCGAAGCACTTGAACAGCACATACTCTGGCTTGAATCTGATCTTCGAGCCCAGGGTTGCGCAATTGGTTCACGAGTCTTTCAACTTCCCCATCTATACCTGCGACCCTTCAGCTTTTCCCGACAAGATCGACATGATCACAACGCTGGGCGGCGATGGAACTATCTTGCGTGCTGCAAGCCACTTTAGCATGTACTCGGCGGTACCCCCAATCCTGGCTTTCAACTTTGGCACCATTGGCTTCCTTGCGGAATGGAAGTTCGAGGAGTACAAGCGCGCTTGGAGAGAGGCATACATGAGTGGCAGTGGTGTCGCCGTCCAGGATCTTTTGTCGCCGCACACCAGAGTTGCGAGTGGAGAGAAGGAACACGATACCAACAGCGGCGGCCAGTCCGGATGGCACGCCTCTCCCGGCAAGAGCATGGGCCAGAGCCGGGCGGCCAAGATCTTGCTCCGGCATCGTCTGCGGGTCGGCGTCTACGACAACAATGGCCAGAACATCAACAGTCAGTTGCTTCCTACGACGAAATCCCAGGCACACCTGCCAGCGATCCCGCCCGAGGACACAATCCTAACAAAGAGAGACATCCCTCAACCAATACACGCCCTGAACGAGCTCCTCATCCACCGCGGCCCGAAGCCTCACCTCGCCCACATTGACATCTACCTCAATAACCGCTTCTTGACGGAAGCCGTGGCGGACGGCATACTTCTCAGCACGCCAACGGGCTCGACGGCCTACAGCCTCAGTGCCGGTGGCTCCATTATCCATCCTCTCGTGAAGTCTTTGCTTATCACCCCCATCTGCCCCAGGAGTCTCAGCTTCCGACCTCTGGTTCTGCCCCTGAGCACAAAGGTCACGCTCAAGGTCAGCAGCAAGAACCGCGACGGCGAGCTCGAGGTCAGTATCGATGGTAAGAGAAGCGCTGGCGCCGGCATTGGCACTGAGATCCGCGTCGAAGGCGAAATGGTTGGCGAGTCGGCCGACGGTGATTGGAAAGGCGGCGTCCCTTGCGTCATCTGCGGACCAGGTAAAGGTGATGCCTCCGACTACGACGACGATGGCTGGGTGGGTGGCCTGAACGGCCTCCTGATGTTCAACTACCCGATCGGGAGAGGACAGTAAATCCCACTTTGATACCCAAATGTAAGTAGTACAAAAGTCTTTCGAATGGCGTTGGCGCTTTGCGCATGGGCGCTGGTTTTCGTTGTTAGACAACTGGTTGGGAAAGTTGTTATTTCCCAACGGTTGTAATCTTCCTTCGTTCACAGAAAACTCTGTCGACAATAGGAGTCGAGCATCTTCGTTTCTTTGACCAGCTTCCGACGGCCCCTTTGATTCGGATCCATGGTGTCCGCTCACAACTTCCCAATGACTGCGAAAGAAAGGACAGTCAAAGCATGTCAAAGATGTTTACAATTCTATTCTGGGTCAAGTCATTGTCTTCTTTATGATGAGCGACCACTCGTCTGTTCGGGTATATTACATGACTGCGGCTGCGGCCATCAGTCCACTGCGTTTGTATTAAATTGCTTCCTTCAGAGCGTTGATGTCAGTTCTCTATCCCGTCGTCTCAATTATCAAACTCAACAAATCGAAGCTTAGGAGCCGGCTACCTAAGTCGTCAACATCGTTTTCGGTGCCTATACGTCTAATCACATTCAGGAAGTGCAATGGATGGTCTCACGATAAGAAGCAATCGACGTCGGGTGCCTCGCGGGACCCGAAGGCGAAACCGGCTGGCCGTCTCCAGTGCTCAAACTGGGATTTCCAACTCCGAAATGGCCCAATCTACCTCTCAAGGAGGGAACACTTGGCAAGACCCTGGTCCACTCTACCAAAGTCTGCCCGTCGAGGTTAAGGACTTGGTTCTTGAGGCTGCCTCCAATCCCGAAGCACCCATCATGCGTTTTGTCTCACTTAGGCAAGCGGTAGTCCATGGAAGCGACGCTTGCCATAAGATCCCTCCCATTCCTGGGTGCCTGTGTTATCATGATCGGCCCAACTACATCACCTTCTGGCCCCTCCGGCGGCAGTTTCTTATGGGCCCAGCGGAATGGAGAACCTTGTGCCATACCACGAACCCAAGACCGCCCAGGGATGTCGTTGCGGCCACGAATCTCCAGGGTCGGGAAGTGGTGCGCCGAAGTCGACGTCTGAACCGCTTTCCGCAAAAACAGGGTGATTGGAGTTTGACACAAGTTGTACTCGAGGAGGGAATGCCCGCCCACGAGGTCGGCGACCCATACAACTGCAACTTGAGTGACCTGATCTTTGTCCATATCCCCACCGCCGACAGCACAGGGCCGTACTTGTATGCCTTTCAGGGCGCCATTCATCAGCAGGTTACATGGGATCCCTTACTAGGGCAGCTCACTGCGGTTGCCATGAATATGGTAAACTGGGAAAAGATGAGCTACGATGACGGCCTGACGACGATATACCGCCGCATGGCTCTCGGCCACACATGGCAGCTGGAGGCTCAACAGGGGACGCGGGAGCTTCTCAACGGTCAGATGCCGAACAACTGGCCTCCGACAGAAATTGCTAACGGAAAGGTCTGGTACCCAGTCACCCCTCAACGCCACATCCGTGGACCGGACCACCTCCCACGCGCCATGACATTCTACTCCAATCACCAGCCCGACTGGGTGCAGAACATGCGGCTGCTCACGGACGTGTTCCCGGCGCTCCAGGAGCTCTACCTCGTCGACTTCGACGGCTTCAACAAGGGAGACGATGCTCTGCGCGAGAAGATGCACAGCTACCTCGACACGCCCCACGATGGTTCCCCTTGCGGGAGGTGCGACCGGAGGCACCCGGGCAGGCCCAAGACCTGGGGCGGCCTGGAAGAGATAGAATTCGCAGAGGTGAGACTGTGTGCCGCGCCGGGGCTGGAGATTAGTCTCGGGGCGTTTGACACCCATCGTTTCTTCGCCGGCCATTCGTGGCCGGCGACGGATGTCAACGGGAAAATGTGGAAGAGGCCCATGCCGCTTATCAAACTGGTCGTGCCCATCCTGCGGCGGCGGTAGGTGGTGACACTTCTAGAAGACGCGGAACACGACGGATATAACGAAGCAGGTCGATGATTGAAATGATATTGCAGGAATTCCCCAAGCCTTCCTTGAAGTTCATTCTTGGATTGTGCCATCATCGGGGCAGTTGTTCTCACTTTCTCGTGTCAATGACGTGTCATGATCTCTCTCCTGTGCAAACAGTGCGTCAATTCTGTTGTATTGATGACATATTTCTCTCGATGCTGACATATTTCTCTTGAAGCCACAGGTGTTGGGGGCCGAACAGTTGGGCCGGGATTGTCGTTATATCAGACGCTCTAATTTCGTTTTGTTGTCCCTCCGAGGGCCTTTCTAAACCTTCACCTGACAGAACCCCACGTTGTATGGGAAGCTTGCGGCGAATTGGGCGGCGGCCTATCCCAGCAATCCACATACCTTTTGAGGCCATCGGAGAACAAAAAAGTAACAATGTCCGTGTGCAAGGGCTTGACTCCCCCGGGGTAAATTAACTCAAAATGGGCTCATTGTCAATAATATGGAGCTTTGGTCGTATTTACAAAAGTCGACGTTGGTTGGCTCGTTTACGAGATCCGATGGACGATTTTACGAGGCTCGTTGTGTAGGTTAATTCTCCAGCCTTTGTGATTCGTGACATCATCCAGCGGCGATAACGCTTCGGTGTTTGAAAACGGCACACAAGGTTTTCCCCGGGCTTTATGTTGTTCTGTTGCCGTATGTTTGTTGAGTCTTTTTCGGCACGTATACACATACCTAGGTTGCCTCGAAATGCACCGGCCAACGATACGACTTTGCAAACCACAGTCTCTGGGCGGCTCAGCCAACTTGTCAGTGGCGGCCGGCCGGGCTGGAGAACGTCCCATTTTTCCTGTCAGGTCGTCCGACTTTCAGAATCTTATCTACGTTGGTCCCTAGCAAACATGACTGCTCCGGCGTACATCTCGGCGCCCCGAGTCGAGCGGCAACGACGCCGAAACTTCCTAGCGAAGTCTGCTGTGTCTGAATCATTGATCTTGTTTACCAAAACCAAATCGGTATCGCCACATATGCTCATGATAGACGGCGAAGGCTTATGGTAACTGAGCGAGCGGCAGACCCCTCGTGGCTGAGGTGACACTTTTCCGGTGACAGTTTGCATGGATACACGTGACCCAATGCTGTTTGATCTCCCCTCAAACTCTATCCTTCATGCCCATGTTCTTTGTTCTCGAACATTGACAATCTTGTCACCCAACCATTTGACTTGAGCGTGCCGCACCGCAACGGCCTCGATAAGCGCAATTGTCCGAGGTTGCTGAAAATGCCCCCGGCAACCGTCTGCCTTGCTTCGAAGAGTGGGTTCTGGGTTCTCGGGCTTTGAGCCCATGCCAGTGAAGTACGAGAGAGCTACCTAGCCACCATGCACACGGCAAACCGCAGAAGTATGCAGGGTTGTCGGCTTTCCCGCTCGGCGCTGTGCCGAAGGCGCTGGTACGTGCTGCCAACGTTGAGAGAAATAAAAATAAAAACAAAAACGGAAAAAAGACGACTTGCGCCGAGCCAGGACGGCCGATATCTACCCTAACTTTGGTAACCTATCATCTATTAGACCAATCCCGGTCTCCGTCCCCATCGGACAGTTTCATGGTGCCTGCCGTAAGGCAAAGACTCTAAACCCACCATGATGTTGCAAGAGAGTTTGACTCCTCTCCAAAGAACCAGAACTGCCGGCCTTGGTCTCGGTCAATCGGTTTCACTCTTCCTGTCGCTGATGGAGTACAGGATGTCACCTCTCCTGATAGACAGACAGACATTGGACAGTACCCACCGCGTGCTCCCTGTATGGCGATCCAGAGTCTCGGTTACGCTGCAAGTTCGCCCACTCAGCTTGAGAATATCGTCTTCAAGTTCGTCACCAAATCTTACTTGGGATCGCTCGGCACCTTGCCTCGGCCACTTGCATCGCTCCATGTCATCGTGGCAGTTCCGGCCAGTCGCATGACCTCGTCTCACTCCACACCGTCGGGGGATCCACGCACGCTAGCTCGCTGTCCAACACATAGTTCACTCCAATTCTAGATGCGATGATCTTATTCTCTTAATACAGGCACCTAGCCAAGCTCGGCACGTCGCTGACACGGTATTAGACATCATTGTCGCATCGTTGACACGTAGGCCCGATTTGATCATGTTCAGGCCTCTCTCCTCTCCTTCTGGAAAAGTCCTGATCGTCGCCCGGATCTCCGCTTCCTAATTGTTAATCACACCTAGCTACGGCTCCGGCACATCAAGGCCATGCAGCTAAGCCAAAGTCGCCTGCCCCGCCGAGAGGAGAGAGGGAGCTGCGCCGGTGGTTTTCGGCTGGCCGATGACAGCGAGAACCTATTGTCGTACGGGCTCAAATACAAAATGACAAAGAAGAACACCGTCCCGCAAGAACCTGCTGATCAGGCAACCCGAAGTCAACCTCAAGACCGTGACCCATCGGACTGGCCACGATCCTGGAGAAAGATGGCTCTCACCTCCGTTGCCAATCTGTTGCTTGTGGCATTTCTGTCTGTCATCGCCAATTCTGTTTCGACGCCCGGCATGGTGTATTATCAAGAGAATGGCATGGAGTACGAGTGCAAATGCTCCCCGGCGGACGGTTGCTGGCCGGGGGCTAACGACTGGGACAAGCTCAACAACACCGTTGGAGGGAACCTTGTCAGGCATGTTCCGCCGGCAGCCGTCTGCTACAACGAGTATCGCGGGATAGCGACATACGATGCTGCCAAGTGCGCCGAGGCGACTGCGAAGTGGACAGATGAAGAGTGGCAGTGAGTTTTTCCATAGTCTATTAGGCTTATAGACCGGCGACCAAACACATGACTGACTGCACATTCTTAGGATCGCCCAGCCGGCGTCACAGCTCTGGACCTGGGGAAGCAACAACACCTGCGAACTTACAACAGACCCAACAAGTACCTGCAGCCTTGGCAACTATCCCGAATTCGTCATCATCGCCCGGACGAGAGATCACGTCAAAGCCGGCGTCGACTTTGCAAAGTCGAACAACCTGCGGCTGGTCATCCGCAACACGGGACACGACTTCCAGGGCCGAAGCGCAGGCGCCGGCTCGTTGGCCATCAACACGCACAACCTCAAGGACATCTCCTTTGTTGACAATTACAGAGGCCCGGGGGACTACAACGGGCCGGCAATCACGATCGGTGCCGGGGTCCAGGGCTTTGAGATCTCCGCGGCAGCTCATGCCCGCGACCCGCCTCAGAACGTGGTAACGGGCGAGTGCAAGGTACGTCCAGGGCGAACTGATCTCTGGTCGCCCAGCTAATAAGCGTCTAGACTGTTGGAGTTGCAGGAGGCTACATGGGAGGCGGTGGTCACGGGCCCTTGACCGGCATCCATGGTCTCGCCGTAGACCAAGCCCTCTCTTTCGAAGTACTCACTGCATCAGGCCAGTTCACTGTCGTGAACTCCAAGGACAACCCGGATCTGTTCTATGCCCTCAAGGGCGGCGGTCCTGGTAATTATGGAGTTGTCTTGTCTGTAACTCTCAAGACATTCCCAGACGTCACCCCAGGGGCAGCACTCTTCCTGAACGTCAACGCCACCACCGGCGCAAACTTTGACCAGGTCATGAAGGCCGTCAATAAACTCCACGACATCGGAAACCGGATGGTCGACAACGGGCTCTACGGAATCTACGAACTCTACCCGCCAGCCTTCGGCGGAGCGTTGCACGTGCAGCCCATCTTGGGCATGGGCAAGACCGCCGGAGAACTTACTGCTGTCGTACAGCCGCTTCTGTCTTATCTCGACGACGAGAACATCCCTTACGATTTTGGCGTCAAAGAATACCCCAACTACCACACCCTTTACCACGACATTTTCGAACCGGAGGCTGCGGCTCAAAACGGCCTTACGGGCGGTTGGGTCTTCACTCACGAGGACATGGCGAACAACCAGCCCGCCATCGCCGAAGCGATTCAACTGGCCCTGGCTCCAGCGCCGGGCCAGTTCGGCATCATTATCGGCCACTTCTTCAATCCCGGTAGCCAGGCCACGGAGTCCGAGAGTGCGACGCACCCACGATGGAAGGAGGCTACGATGCGAACGATAGCCGTCCTCCCGCAGCCCCTGGACGCGACCTGGGCCACCAAACTGGCGCTCAACGACCTCATGGTCGACACCATTACAGAGAAGTTCAAGCAAGCCGGGCCCAACGGGCTAGCATACGTGAATGAGGTAAGCCCCATAGCATTTCCGTCTTCTACTGGCGAACCACGCCAGGCTAACTCTGGCAGAATTATGCCTTCATGAAGAACTGGCAAGACGCCTTCTGGGGGCCGAACTATCCTCGGCTTGTCGCTACCAAGAAGAAGTGGGATCCAAACGGCGTGTTCTATTCTTGGTCCACCCCGGGGAGCGAGGAGTGGAGTGT
This sequence comes from Colletotrichum zoysiae, assembly GCA_030867305.1. NCBI lineage: Eukaryota > Fungi > Ascomycota > Sordariomycetes > Glomerellales > Glomerellaceae > Colletotrichum > Colletotrichum zoysiae. The sequence continues at coordinate 62,957 of MU842886.1, read as the reverse complement.
TGTTGACTACGCCAAGCGACTTTGCAAGCGAAAAGATCAAGCTCCTCGGCGAATGGAAATATGATATGGGTTTTGTTAGAGATACCACTTGCGAAATTAAAGCACCGTCTCAGGGAGTCGAACATTGATAATACAACAGATATTAACCAACTCTGATCTCGATGAACCGCCATGGCGCCGCTTGATCTATCAAGTCCATCGTCACGTTATGTAATTGGCACTTTGATTGGGAGAACAGTGTACCGTGATTAACAACTTTGGTATGGTATCCTCCAGGCTAAAGAGGTTCAAATGAGATGGAACTGCATGCATCTGCCTTGCGGGACGAGGCAAAGTACCACATCACTCGTTCCAGATGACTGCGCTTAGTCCATCCTCTTGATTCACATTGCCCGGGTTCCCGACTTTCAGACTGGCAACCAGCTTCCCAAGCCTGCCAGTCGTCACGTTTCTCTCGACGACGGCGACAGTGGCGCTTGTCTGGCCGCCGACCGCGACGAGGTCGCCAGCCTTGTTGATGGCAAAGGTGCGTGGGAAGTATGAGAAGGCGCTCGTGAGCTCAACGAACGCGGCCTGGCCAGACGAAGGATCGATGGAGTACGTCGCGATGGAGTCCTCTTGCGAGCCGAAAGAGCGGTCGTACCGGTTCGACACGTACACAAAGTTGCCCTTCACGTGCACTTCGGCGGCCTTGGACCCTGTGGGGGCGGTTTTCCCGGCCGGGAACGTGGACGTGGTCTGTTTCTTCACGAGGTTGAGACAGCCGTTGGTTGGGTAGGCGACGGACCAAGACGAGATGGTGTTGGATAGCTCGTTGACGGTGTACAGGAACGACGTGTTGCCCTGAGTATAGAACGATCCGTGGCGGGGTCCATCGCCAGGGCCGGTCTGGAATGAAGGACACTGGGTGAGTTGGCCGTTGCTGCCGATGCTGAAGACGCGGATGAGATCCGCACCGAGGTCGGCAGACAGGAGAAACCGCCCTGACGGGTCGGTGAAGACAGAGTGCGGGTGTGGCTTGTTTTGGCGAGATGGAATAGGGCCCGGCTGGGACATGGTGAATGTCAACTTCTGCAAAGCCTGACCTGATGCGCCCAACGGGAGAGCATATGTAGAGATTGTGGAGGCATCGCTGTTGTCGTTATCAGCGAGATGGCGACTGGAACGGCTGCATCTCTAAAGACTCACTACTGCGCCAACGCGATGAACCCTTTGCCGTCTGATCCTCCGTACAGCGTGCTGTGCAGCTCGCCACCCGCGGTTTGCACCTGGCCTTTCGCTGTCAGAATGCCATCAGCCGCGACAGAAAAGCTCTTCAGAAGCGGCTGTCCCCACTGGACCTCGTCGGGGATGTAGACCGTTTTCGACGCCGAGTCGAGGTCGAGCCATGCTGGCATGCGGCTCCCGGAGCTGACCGTCTTTGCGATGGTGAGCTGGTTCGCGGACGACAGGTTGAGGGTGTAGAGTTGACCGCTATAATGCGAGGCGATGAGGGTGGCCCCGATGGCGCCGGGAACGACGCCTGCCAGGCAGACAGAGGCCAAGGTGACTCTAACCATGGTGCAAAAACGGTACTCGCGTTTTGGCTGAAGCTCGCGTGTTTCTTGGAAAGGAAATCACATCTTCTTGATTATGTGGTTTTTTGTCCGCCAGTTGCTCGGTCGGCAAAACGCCAGGATGAAGTCCGTCATCTGACAACATCGCCAGGGTCCCGTAGCGAACCATCAACCCGATACTCCTCGTTAGATTGCTAGTGCATCAAATCCATCCCCTGAAAGGTCTTGTTTTGTTTCATTGAAAGCAGCGGTGGGCTAGCGCACCCTCCGACGCGCCAGATTGAGTAAATTGCGGAGGCCGTCGCCGAAAGCAAGCATCAACCGCGTGGCTCTGCAATACAGCCGGATTTCGGCTAATAGCAGATGAGTACAATGCCAATTTCCTGCCCGCGGACTGGACTGAAGTGCGGTCCCCTTTCTTGGGACGTTACGCGCTATGGCTTGATGAGTGATTGATGATACAAAGTTTTCCAAGCACTGGCAGTTTTCCCGACGAACTCAAGGTCGCCAAGATAGATGATGTGCGGCATGCGTATTTCCCCCTATCGCCAACAGCGCAACACGTCTTTTACCTCTCGATGTAGATGCAGTTAGAATCAATCTATGCAGAATAGCCTAAGCCTCTTGGCTGAATATAAGGGCGGTCTGGCGGCAGAAGCAACACTGGAAACACTTGGCTCGGCTTCGATCCGCGCCCCATATACACCTTTCTTTGCAGCGGGTAATAATATTGCAGTACATCTCCACTAAAAACCCCAATGACATGCCATTGCTACCTTCGTGCCAGATATGTAGCCTAGGGATAAGCTTGTACTGAGTTCAGACTCTATTTGATTTCGATCCCGACTGCAGACATTTTTCAGGGGAAACAAACACAGTGATCAGTGAGGGTGTAGGTGAGTCTAGTGTTAGTGGTTCTAGCAGATCCTAAAACTGCTACTCACGTAAGTCAAGTGTGTTCAGCGCAGCCGGACTAACACCCGGGTATTTGTTTGTTCCGACTTGGTTTTTAGCGGTCAAGCTATATGTGTGCCTATTAACCGCATCTTGTGTGTCTTTAAAAATTTAGGCTGAGGGCGATCAAAAACTTTAATCTAAATTGATGAACGATCATCGAGCGAGGCAGATATCCCTGTCTGAAAAGGATGATCATCGGAAGTCTCAATATGAATCCATCGACCACAATATGGTACGTCTGCCCTTCTGCTCGTCATGCGACCAGCGAGTGCATGGTGTCAGTCTCTCAAATCATATCCGGCGACCAACTCCCTCCCTCCGTAGGGAGCTGATTGGTAGTCAGGATCGGGGTAAAAGGGCAGCTGCTACCTGGCGACTGGGCTCACATTACTCAACGGATTGTTTGTATAGATTGTTTGCTTGCGTCTTGTAGCAGTGAGTGGGATGTCGAGCCGAAATAACGGCACATCCAATCGTTATGCCCGACTTGATTGAGGGAATCTTTCCACGTCCCAATTGCACAGTACGCCCGGCATTATCCTTCTGATTTTTGCTTCAATGCCAACGCTTTATGTCATATCTTGGCAGACGGTGGGACCAAAAACAATTGCCGTTTGATTGATATTGTCCGTTCGGGAAGCGACCGAGAAACGGAGAAACAAACAAGCTTTCCGCATAAAGACATCGCCTTGGATGAAAATCGGCGGCGAATCGCTGAAGTGCCACAATCATGTAGAGTGTTTTCTGCTGTCACACATGGTTTGATAAATGCCTGGCTCAGTCCAACCTGTCCGGTTGTATGCTCCCACAGCAACCCACCACGCAGGATAGGAGAGCCGACGACACGATGGCCACGAGGATCGCATTATTGGCGGTGATTCTGGCCGCTTCCGCCTCCCCACTGACTAAGAAAGCCATCATTGACGACTGTCTCGCCGCAGCCAAGGTTCCTTACGACGTGAAGGGATCCTCTCAGTGGGCTGCTGATGTGGCGCCTTTCAACGTCAGAATACCATTCGAACCCGTGTCCATAGCGGCTCCTCTCACGACAGAGCACATTCAAGCAGCTGTCAAATGTGGCCGGGACAACGGCGTCAAAGTAACCCCTAAAAGCGGCGGCCATAACTACGCCAACTTTGGCTTTGGGGGCGAAAACGGACACCTGGTGCTTGAGCTTGACCGCATGTACAACGTCAGCCTCAATAATGCCACCGGAATTGCCACCGTGCAAGGGGGTAGCAGACTTGGGCATGTCGCAACTGAGCTGTACAAGCAAGGTGGAAAGGCGATAAGTCACGGAACCTGTCCAGGGCAAGTTGATCCGTTCTCTCTCCCGGCCATTGTCTGACAAAAGCAGTGTTGGCGTAGGCGGTCACGTCCTTCATGGCGGGTGAGTCTTCATCCCTCTCTACCGTGCGCGGTTTGACCCGGGCTGATTGGGAATCAAATCCATCCAGATACGGCATGAGTGCGCATACCAAAGGCCTTGCTATGGACTGGCTGGTGGGAGCCAAAGTAGTCCTCGCCAATAGCACTGTCATTAACGTCTCCGAAACCGAGCACTCCGACGTCTTCTGGGCCTTGAAAGGTGCTGGAAGCTCCTTCGGCGTCGTCTCCGAATTCTACTTCAAGACCTTTGATGCTCCGAAACAGGCGACCAACTTCGCGGCTGCGCTTCAATGGGATGCAGCCAAGGCAATTGACGGGTTCAAGAAGCTGCAGACCTGGGCCGAGACCACGATGCCGAATGAGCTCAACATGAGACTGGCCATATCATCGTTCTCGGCAAATTTGGAAGGGATGTTCTATGGCAACAAAACAGGTCTGCAAGCGGCACTCGATCCGCTGTTGGCAACGATAGGAGGACGGTTGACGACTTCGCAAACGACAGACTGGCTTGGCCATCTGCAGCACTTCGGCAACGGCATGGCGCTTGATCAAAAGGACAACTACAAGTTGGTAAGCTACCTCAAGTGTGCAGTCCGTCTTGCGACATGTCCTTACACTGTCACAGCAAGAGAATTTCCATTCCTCAAGTCTGTATACAGACAAGCTCTCGGACGCGCAAGTCGAGTCATTCGTCAACTATTGGTACACCGTCGGCAAGTCCATGAGGAGATTCTGGTGGATTCAAGTTGACCTTCACGGAGGCAAAAACTCAGCGATTGCCCAAATAGCTGCGAGTTCGTCATCGTACGCCTACCGGGGCAAGTTGTTGCTGTACCAGTTCTATGACCTCGTTGCCGTATCAGCGACTTACCCCAAAGACGGATTCTCGTTTCTCGACCAATTCATCGCCAACACAACCGTGGGCATGGCTCAGACCGACCGCGGGATGTACTTTAACTACCCGGACGCGAACATGGGCCGAGATAAAGCTCAAGCAGAATATTGGGGGCCCAACGTTGCAAGATTGCAGAAGCTTAAAGGAGAAGTTGACCCAGGAGAGGTCTTTTATTTCCCTCAGAGTGTGAGTCCGGCAGGCTCTCCCGGTTCGTAGCGGAAGCTCCTCGGTCAGAGCCGTGGTGGGAGGAACAGAGGTGAGGTGAGCGCTCACGGCACGTATACATTGGCAAGATATAGGACCTATAATAGATTACGTCCTATGTAAACGGAGACTTACCGAGAATTCGACTCAGGCGAGTCAATGGCCCGTCCGGTACCCATTTGTAGGTATTTGTAAGGTTCACTCATCCCGGAACAGGGACCCTGACTCAGGGATCATCGTTGAATAGTATTCGTACCAAGGACTAACATATAGAGGAGCCGGTGGGGCCTCCCGTTGTAACTGTTATTCAGCTGGGTCATAGCGAGGGTACGCCACCGCATTCTTGCCAACACATCAATGCTAACTATATTACATTCCGGACTATTACCCAAACATGAACCCTACACGTAACCTCTAACCTATTGAACCTTATATGTTAGCTTATTTCTATAATTTTTTATGAGAGTTTCTATATAGCTTAAATACTAGGTAGGATGTTAGTAAGATAAGAATGAGGGAGAATACTACATCGTGCACTATGGACGTTCGCATGGGGTTTAACAGCGGATAATAGCAGCGGATTAGCAGGAGAGGGCAACGAGATATCACAGCCCTCGTGATCAAAGCCGGCGCATGGGCAAGGGATAAGCTTGTGGTAGCCCACTGACAGGCCAATTGAAAAGCCCACTCTCCCCAATCTGTCTTGCGCAGGTGCATACAGTGGGTATTCAAAAGTCTCGGCCCACCTACCCACTTACGCGTTGCGTCGCCCTTCTATCGAAACATCTCTCCTTCTTCCAACCCCTCAACCACTGGGTGAAAATGGACGATTTACAGCAGCTTTCTTCTATTTTATTAGAAAATCGAAGCGAAAACGATGAGCTTTTGGAATTATAGCGAGTAGCTATTGTGGCGGCTGTTGGGGCCGGACTTTCCCACCGCCGGGCTGCTGCAACCTTTGGCTGCTTAAAGCATGCCGTTACTAACACACTTTGCTAGTTCCGTTAAGACCACACCCTTAAGAGCAAGCTTTGAAAAGGGTGTCTAGAGATTCTGACAAGACGAGATAAAAGGTCTATTATTTGCTCTGTATAGAAAAACTATCGGCAGTTATACTACAGCCTTGTAAAGGTATGGAATGGTAAAGCCAGCCTGTTAACTATCTGACGGGTTTTGAAGCGCGCCAACTTTTGTAAATAGCGTGTAATAAAGAGACCATTTATTATAAAAGAAGCAGCTGCTTAGAGGCTTGCCTTTGCTTGTGAGTGGCTTCTAAAAAGCGAAGAATTGATGATGGTACCCCTGTCTCTGTTACTCCCCCTCTAGAGATATTCTTACTAATTCTTAGCCTTATGAAGACCTAGTTCTCTAATGAGAGCTTATGCTAGAATAACACCTTATTACCCTCAGCCTGGGTATTTAGATTACCTAAAGAACGTTAGGATAAGCAATTTATTAACCTTATTAGCTATATAAAGGTAAATATCTCTATTATGGTCTGGGGAATGGTTTGGAAAGAAAGTTGGAGTAAACTCACCTTTTTTGTGAGAGATCTAACCACTTGGAGGCAAGGATATAGTGCTAATAGCTATATTTTATGTCTCTAGATAGGGTATCTCCCTAATAGAGATGAGACGTATTATTTTATATATAATAATGCCCCTATTCACACTGCTTTGTTAACAGTAGAGTGGATGTTACAGCAGGGGATTTCCTGGCTTGACTGGCCGCCTTACTCACTAGATCTTAACCCTATTGAACACGTTTGGCGGATGATGAAGAATAACCTATGAAATATATATCTAGAAGCATTTACTCTTAAAAAAAACGAATTAGATATAGGGACTTTTAAGGAGTAATTACAGGTAGTGTAAGAAGCTATCCCTTAGGAGAAGATTCTAGCCCTTATTTAGTTATTGCCAAACCGACTGAGGGCTGTAATTCGAGCACAGGGCTGGTATACACGATACTAAAGAGCAAACTTAAGGCTTTCTTTTGACTATAGTTTTACTATATAAAGTAAAAATTAATAGTTTTGTTGTAAGGTAAAGACAGTGATGTAAATGCTGGTGGTTAGTGTAAATAGGGGTGGGCCGAGACTTTTGAATACCCACTGTACGTAGTAGTATTATAGGCTGGCTGGCTTATCGCGGCCACCCACCCCTTTTTGCATACGCAGTAATAAAAAACATCTGCATCCCGCATTTTACATGTGTCGAATACTACCCACGTCCGGATTTGGTAGCCTTAACGGGCTGTGAACCCTGCAAGAACGGCGATATATCGAGAGGATCCTTGTCACCGATCTCCTGAACTGCCCTATTCGGGTGAATGGTCGGGGCACTTGCGTATGCCTACGACATGTCTAGGCATAATGAGACCACTGTATATAAGGTATGTCTGCTGCTGTGAGTTTGCAAGAGAATGTGGCCACCACCAGATCTTCTTTGTTCTAGCCTCAGTCATTCGTTCAATACCTGCCCAAGATGCAGCTCAAGACTCTCCTCGTACCCTTTCTCCTCGCCGAGGCAGTGATGTCCCAGGGCCTGCCAATCCGAGTCATGTCCTTCAACATTCGTTATGCCGCTACCTCTCTCGAATCCGGCGAAAAGCCGTGGTGGGATATCTTCTGCGGCATCACCAAGTCCCGATGCCGCCAGCGCTACGTCCTTGAGGCCATCTCGGACAGCGCCTCAGCCGCGCCGTCCGGCGCCGTGAACATCGTCGGGCTGCAGGAAGCCCTCAACAACCAGAAGGACGACATCCAGAACGGCCTCGGCGACGGCTGGGCGCACATCGGCGTCGGGCGCGACGACGGCAAGAAGGCCGGGGAATTCAACCCCATTTTCTACCGCACCGACGCGCTGAAGCTGGTGTACCAGGAGACCAAGTGGCTTTCGCCCACTCCCGACGTCGTCTCTTACGGCTGGGGCGCCGGCAGCAGGCGCATCGTCACCATTGGCGTTTTCGAGCACATCTCCAGCGGCAAGCGGTTCATCCACGCCAACACGCACCTGGACAACGTCAGCGACCAGGCCCGCTCCGAGGGGATCAAGGTCGTTGTGTCGAGGATCCAGGCCGTGCAGTCGACGTACGGCCCGCTGGGCGTCACCCTGACTGGCGACTTCAACTCGGACCCCAACGGCTCGGCATACAAAGTATTGGCGAATGGGGGCTTCGTGGACGATCTGTATAATGTGGCTAAGAGGGTTGGTAGCTACACGGGGACGTACACCACGTTCGACACCAACAACCAGAACTCGGCTTCTCGCATCGACTACATCTGGCTGGGGCCCAAGGCGGCGAGCAAATACTCAGTACAGCAGATTGAGATCAAGAGCAACGTCGTCAATAACGATGCTTTTAGCGATCACCGGCCCGTCGTCGGAGATGTTACCCTTTTGTCGTAGAGAGAGATACCCAAGACTTAATAATCAACATGGATAAAAGGTTTCACCATAAGCCCTCGGAATAGTTTGAATTGCCGCCAACAAGTATGCGTGTCCGTTTGATTAAGTATTCTCATGCCGGGTGCCATTGATCCTATTCTTGTTCTCGTGCCAAATGTCTCGTTCCCGCATAGACATTTTCTTCGGTTAGTATGCGTAGATGTCAAGATGAATTGAAGCCTTAGGATGATTTTTCTAGACTAATCTGTATTATCTTAAGCTGAACTCTAATTCCCTGTCTTCTGATGAGACTCATAAGTCAGTCGGTGATATCGCATGAGAATTTGCCCCAGAGTCGTCAACCCGGCGTGCAGCAAATGGCCTACTAGTCCACCACGCGCGTCATCGGTGCGGACGCGGCAGAACTGCACGCTAACTTGATGCAGATGATGCACGGTTTTCGCCTCATACCAACTCTCATCCAAATAATTACGAAACCGTTCTGCCCCGCACCTCGCCTCCCATCTAGCCAGTGCAAGGTTACTGCCCGTTCATGCTGCTCCTGGCTCATGTTTGTTATAATCACCTCACATTGGGAACTGTATACAGACGGCTCTTCTTGATCTGTAAGCATGGTCGAGGACGGATTCACCAAAGAGGAAATGGCTGCCTTCAAACACCAGCATGACGAGTTTAAAGTCGGTCCAAGCCGTGCTCTCTCCCCGCAACACAGTACATTAGTGACGTCCGTGACGATCTCGCCCAACTGACTTCGAGGGCACCTCAGAGCAGACTTCGAAGTAAAGCGGGAGCAGAATCCAAATTCGTCACGGATAAGTTCGAGACGATGATCTCTGAGTTCTCGTGGAGGCAGGTGCCCGTTGGAAAGACTCAAACCGCCCTCGCCGAGCTCATCCTCGTGGCAGACGATGCGAAATGGCTTGAGGTCTACAGAGAGTTTCTTGAAGCCCCTATCGAGTCTGCCGAAGATCAAGCTGTCGCGAGTGATGCACTCTGTCGCGCACACGGCATCTGCACCACGTCCTACAGACCACGGAAAGACTGGGAGCTGGTCAGGGCAGCGCCATTCGTTGTCAGACAAGCAGATGTGAGCGTTTTCAAGTTGACGCTAGCCCGGGATACGCCATAAGAAATGATTTGCTAAGCAGCTAACGGGTACAGCATTGCTGGACTGATGAACCGGAAAAGGTGTATCGGCTGGCATCAAGTCTCCAGCACAAGGATGACAACTATTCGGAAATTGGTCGCAGAAATGCGATGGATCTGGTTGCAACCGAGCCCACAGGCCGATTGTCGGAACTCTTGACTCAGTACTACGAGCTGTACGACATGGTCGAAGAGCGAGTCGAAGCAGAAAGGGCAAAGGGGAAGACGTATCCATGGAGTTAGACGTTTGACTGGGAAATAAAACTTTCCATCTCAAAAGACATCAAGGGCTTGCACGTCTTGAGTTACATCCCTAAAGACGGCATTTCCTGTTTCCCTTCTCATGACCTGTTGTTGTCAACCGTCAGCTAAGACGCTGGGGAATGCTGGCGAGTTTCAGGTCTCTGTTATCTGCTGTTCATTGATGTGAATACTGGGTCGTGTTGCCCACTAGTACATCTAAAAATGGCTTCGAACTGCGCCTCAATGTCAAAACACCGCGCCTGGCTGCCGCGGTCCTCATCTAGTGAGCCATATATATCCATTGCTAGTGGGTACGGGAATCGTAGATAGAAACGGCGACTCGCATCTGGTGACCCAACAGTCCATCCACTACGGCGAGGAATCCGAAGTATAAGCGCACGACAATGCCTGGATCACCTTGCCAATCTCAGATGAGTCAGCCACAACGGCCACATGGTCAACACTAACTTTGGTTATCTCTTATCGTCATTGATAACAACGCGACATTGTCACACATTCTCCCAGGAACAAGACGTTGGCTCGTACCCAAGTCGTCTTCTCCGATCGAATCCCTGGTGGGGGTTTCTATGTTCAAAAACTTTGATCCCAGTCGAGGTTCTCCGACTACGTCCTTGATCATGGCCCCGGCCGCGTTTGGCCGGCTGGAGCCCCTCACCCAGACCTTTATTTCGCGGGATGACGCATCCGAGATCCTCGGCAGCATCAGTATGGCTGCCTTCCTGTGTCTTTTGGTAGGCGACCTTGGACCCTGGATGGAGAACTCCCCGCTTCATGGACTGACGGGACCTAGCTGCCACAGCTTGCTGCGAACTATAGGCTGAAGAGCGCTGATAGCTTGTCCATGGCTTTTCTCTTCATCTGGCTCCTAGGAGACGTGACCAACCTGTTGGGTAAGAAGCCCCGTTGACCCCCGCGGCTTGGCACCTCAACTTCACACCCGTTTATCCCAGGCTGATGTGTATCGTACCCGGCACAGGGGGGTTGGCCAACCATATCGCTCCGGCAAGCATCGCTGTCACAGGCTATCTCTGCTTCTCGGACACTACGCTCATCTGCCAGTGTCTTTACTACAACTCCCAGCAACGCATCAATAGCCCGCCAAGCTCACCGGCACTGCAAGCTCACGATCGCCAGCCGCTTCTGTCGTCCTCGACATCTGCTAGAGCCGCAAGTGCGTCTGGTCAACCTCAAGAGGGCGACAGCGAGTCGGCCATCACACCCGAAGACGACAAGAAGAACCTCGTGCAGGCGGTGCAAGCCCTTCATGACTGGCGTTTCAACCTGGCTTGCATTATTGCGGTACAGCTGCTCGGCTTGACCGGCTGGTTTGTGCTCCATAAGGTCGGTCTGCTCGGAGGTGATAAGCCCCCGGGAAGCGTGAGCATTACCGATATACAAGGCATCTCCGAGTCTGTCGGTTCGGCTCTTGGAGTTGTCGGAGCCATCTGCTATCTTTGGTAAGAGTCATTAGCTGCAAAGTGTGCCTGCGACTGACATGTGCAGTGCTCGTATACCTCAGATCATCAAGAACTACAGAGGAAAATCTTGCGACGGTCGGTTTCATCACCCCATGTTCAGTGTTTCTGCCGCTAACCTGCTATTAGGTCTCGCGCCGTTGTTCTTGCTCTTGTCGATAACCGGCAATCTGACGTATGGTCTCAGCGTTATCGCGTACAGGCAAGACAGAGAATATCTTCTCACGAGCTTGCCGTGGCTGATGGGTTCGCTTGGAACGATCCTTGAAGATGGAATCATTTTATTCCAAGTTCACCTCTACTCGCGACTAGACCAGCCCAGCCAACTAAGTAACATTTGAACGAGCTTTACTCATAGTAGTTTTTGGGTTCTTAAGTCTTCACCAAGTTAAGCGGTATTCAGCAATGGCAATAGATGTTAAAGGTAGTCTGGAGTTCTCGAAATCTTACACATGATTCTAACCGCATCTCCCAACTCCAATTTTCTCTTTCTGGCACTATTCACATATCTATGTCTTTAGAAACCAAGCTTCTCATAATGAATCAAATGACCCCTTTCCCGACCAACGTACGTTGTGTACGCAAGACTCGCTGAAGTAACGGCCACCACAGAGAGCAAGGCAGGCCAGTTGAACTGTGCTGGTCTAAAGAACACAATTGTCGAAAGGTATGAAAGGAGCTCGAATGCATTTTGCCAGGCTGCCTCGATGGTTGAGAATCGGCCACGGCTCTCCGTCTCCACTTCCTGTAGCGCCGCTATGGTTAGTACTGTACTTCCGCCACGCAGGACGGGTCTTCTTACCTCCTGGACGATGATCTGTGTACACAAGTCGAAGCCTCGGAGCCCAAGACGACTGATAATTGTGCCAACGACCAGACTGGTCGCCGAGATCAGTGGGTTTGGCATGAACACCCAAAATGTTGCCAATCCGCCAATGAGCGGCACAACTTGACAATTGCTCAACCAGAGACCTGCTCTCAGTGGCCCAATTCTCCCAATAAGCCAAGGTGCTACCCATGTAGCCAATACCTCAAAGACCACGCTAATTGTCCTTGCAACGCCGATGTACGTTGTGCTATAGCCAGACGCAACGAGATATGTCACCATCTGACCAGAGAAGCTGAGGACTGTGAGATAAAGCAGTGAGCCTGCGAACGAGGGCAGGAACGCGCGGTGGCTAAAGTAGAACCCAAAGTCCGAAACTGACTCTTCCAAGAGCTGCGATACTTTCCGTCCTGTTGCAGATGGTGCCGCGTTTTCCGTGCTGGAATCGAGACGAGAAAGCTCGGCATTGGGCGTGAACCTGCGTTCTTGCAACTCCGGTTCCTCGTGGTATATCTTTGCAATGGCGTAGTATTCCACCACAACCGACGCCATGTTCATTGCAAAGTTTACAATGATGGCGGTTTCCGTTGAGAATTCATCAATGAGAGCGATGAAAAGAGGGGCCAGTAATTTGCAAAAGAGGTCAATTCGACGCATTTGCGCGTTTAGAGTCGCGAGAGCAGCTGTATTTCCTTTGGCGAGGACCACGACCTAAGTTGAGAACTCCCGTCAGTAAACTCCACAGGGCCTCAGTTGTTCGAGTCCTACCCAGTCTTTCTCAACCGAGACCATGTTCATAATGGAATACAGCTTCTCGGCACACGCCAGCAGGGAGAGAAGAGCAAGAAGGCCCGGCCTGCCATAGCCACCGACGGGCAGACGTATCAAGAGGACGTAGAAAACAGCGCAGGAAGCCGATACGGCGAGTCGTTGGAATACTGAGATATCATAAGCTCAAGCCCCAGTATCTGGCGGGAGTCTGGTGAAAGCAGAGCTTACCTATTGACGCCCGGACAACCTTGAGACGGTTATTATTATCAATGTAATGCCCAACGGCCGGCGCGAGCAGCAAGGCTGAGAGACCCCGGGTGAGCGCATAGAGCGACATGGGCAACAAAGTTCCCGGGAAAATGGTCGCTAGGTAGAGCACGGCGGCAAACTCGAACATGCGAGAGTTCCATGTGGACAAAAAGTGTGAAAGGTAAAGCCGGCGCGTTGTCCGGGGAGTTACCCTATAGGCAGCGGCGCCATCGTCGACTTCCTCACCGCCTAGGAGCGCTGTTTGCTCAGAGGGTAGGTCCATCTCTTCGTCATTGAAAGTTTGGGGCACGATTCTTGGTATGCGGGTGAGAATGATATGTGTGTGGAATCTGTCAAACAAAGAACTGGTGCAACAGGTAGATATAGTCTGAACCCCGAACAACGGTTGAAACCTCGTCAAAGGCAGAAAGAGTAGGCATTTTGACTATCGTACCATAGTTCGTCTAATAACTGGGCAACTCGGAGATGCGGTGAAGGTAGGAAAGTCTCCAATTGTGAGGTAGTATAAATCAAACCTACTTTGATTCCCAGTGGACACGGAAGTCCAGGCGTTCCGTGCAGGGGGTGACACCGAGTATGGGACGGAGGTACATCAAGTTCCGCTAAGACGGCTTAAGCCAGGAACTTGAACGTTTTCTGAGCACAAGAATATCTATCGAAATATGAACTACAATTCTCGGTTCAAGGTATTTTCGGTCATCTCTCAATACCTTAGAAACTGACACAAACACCGATGTCTGAAAGCTGTGCAATGCTCGGCACCAACTATCAACTCAATGTGACCAAACATAAGCACGGGTCTGTACTCTACTGATATTGGCTGGCCAAACCACCGATATCCCTGTCACAAACATTATGTCATCGGAAGGTAAACGCACTTGTGCCTCCGCTGAGTCATGATCCGAACGCCCCGAAAAGCTCGGATTTCATCATCGACGGAGGGAGCAAACCTCCGTCTATCCTCCTTGAATGGGGGGGGCATCCTTAGACGACGACCGCTTACACAGCAGCGCGCTCGTTGTCGCTCACGAAATGCCACCCAAGCGGGCGTGTGATATTTGCTATCGTAGAAAGGTATGTGGCATTGGTAGAGGGTCCAGTCACCATGCACCGAGAGTGTCAACGTGGCTACATGGATCACTGAGCCCGACTCCCGTGTAGATTCAGTGCTTGATTCCTGCCGAAGGACCTCCATGCGACTGGTGTAACCACCACAGCTCCGAGTGTTCCTTCAATCGAGAAGCCCCTCGGAGAAGACAACGCCAAAAGTGAGTTTGCTATGTGCCATCATTGCCCAGCCCGCATTTCTGTGACGTTGCTGATGGTCGTGCATAAACCAGAGTAACCGTGGGCGACGTACAATTTCTGAACGAGCGTATCCAACAGCTTGAGGATGCACTAGCCCAAGCGAATGCACGACATGGTATTCAAGAAGAAAACTCTGGCGATCCCACCCCGAGCGACTCGGTTTCCGAGCCGAACACTGCGGTCATCCGAAGCTCCCCTGTAGTAGATTCGGTTTCCAATGTTTTCACCGAACATTTCCAATCTCCTCGTCTCTATTCACAAACGAGCGAGGTAACCAGTGGCATATCGATTTCTACCTCAAGGGTTCTTGAACCCGGGAGCCGCATTGGACCAAACTGGTTCTTCAGAGGTATACATGCGTTTTCTGACGAGGGCCGTCTCTGGATCTCTTCCAAGACGGGTCAAACGGTTGACTGGACTAAGCTGAACATATTCACTGCCAAGTCCTCGCCGCTGACCATACTGCCAACTCCTTCATCGCCGGAGCTTTGTGAATTGCCAGATAAAGATGCCTGTCGGCTATCCGTCGCGTTCTTTTCCCAGTCGCCGTTCCAGCTGAACTTCCCCGTCATTGATCCAATTCTCTTCGAAAAGACTATCAGTCTGGCCTACGAAGACACTGACGATGCCAGGACTTTGTCAGTACGTCTCTCGGCCCGGGCATGTGTATTCGCCATTCTCGGCATCATAGCTTTCCTACCGGGGGCCTCTTTCTTAACACAGTCAGACTCATACATGCACACATCACGCTGTATTCTGAGCCACATGACTCAAGATGCAAGCCTGACCACGTTACAAGCAGTAACTATGTTGGTGAGCTTTTTTACCTTGCGTGATCCCGTCAAACGGTTCACTAAGTACGTCTGCAGCATGTGCAACACTTGCTGAGCGGTCGCTGGCAAGAGGCAGACTCGCTTCTCTCGGTTGCCTCCCAGTTGGTTTGCACTCTTGGCGGGCACCTCTACGACCGCCAGCGAGTCTCGAGCGGGGACCTCTCACTCCATAGCAGGGAGGCACGTCACACTCGGAACCTTTTCTGGCTTTGCTATTGTCACAGAGTCACTTTATAGGTGGGAAAGGATATGGGAAAACGGCTTGAATAAGTACGTGTGAGAAAGTGAGGCCTGACCTGAATAAATACGTCTTGTAGCAATAGGTTAGGATAAAGTAGGTAGAATAATAGTTATTCCAGTCTCTAGAGGATCTACTAGATACCTAAAGGTATTATAATACACCCCTCTAGACGCTATTAACTGTATTTAGGTAATATATATCTAATACTAACTAAATATAAAAGAATTATTTATAAATAGAGAGTATAACTATAGATATTCGTTTTAAAAAGGGTTTAAAGGAAAGAATATAAAGGAAAAGTTATATAATACTGTATATAGTTAAAGTTAGTAAAGTAATAATAGGTATCTTCTTATTATTATTATATATAAATATTCTAATAAAATAGAGGCCTTTAATTAGCCGGTTAGCTAGGCAGCTTAGTTCTTACCTTATTAAATATTATTAACTTTTTAAGGCCCCTTAAAGGAGCCTTTTTTCTTTTTTTCTTTAACTAATAAAATAACTAACTAACTAACTAACTATATATTATAATACCCTTATTTCTCCTAACTTTATTATATATATATATTCTTTTTTTATATTATATAGTTATTATATAATACTAACGTTTAATAGATACTCTTTAAAAAAGAACTTATATAAAAGCGTACTACTGCTATATATACAGCTGCCCTAGCTAAATAACATAAGACTAGGGGTAAAGAGGTAGGTAGTAGCGCCTTAGATCCCCCTACTAGGCCCTCTAATAAGGGGGAAGTTATAAGTTACTATTACCTCTTTAACTTTATTATCTCTTTATATATAAAGCTAACATTTATATATAGACTAACTTTAATAAAGAAGAGGAGGTTAGTAGAGGTAATAGTAGAGAGGACGGCTTATAGCCTCCTTAATCTAGACCCTTTACTATAGGTACTAAAGGACTAAATAAAGAAGAAGGAGAGGAAGAGTATTACTATACCCCTTAGTCCTTTAGTACTTTAGTATAGTATAATACTACCTTTAACTAGTCCTTTATAGGTATATCTCTATCCCTACCTAATTATATAATATTTATCTACTAACCTATCTTTAATATAAACCTTATAGCTTTTATTACTATAGAGGAGGGAGAAGAGGGGGAGGAGGGGGAGGAGGAGGAGGAAGCTAGTCCCTCCTATAGGTATACTAGGACCCCTAAGCCTACCTAAAAGAAAGACTTTAAGTGCCTAAGGTGTGTTTTAAGCGCACTTTATAGTAATTCTTTTAAGTAGTATAAGCCAGTAGAGGGGTATTTAAATAAGTATATATATTACGCTAGAAGTAAGGTCCCCTACCTTATTATCCTTAAGGGTACTAAGCTTTAATATCTAGCTAGGGAGTTTCTAGCTACTAAGAGAAGTAATATACCTTATAAAGTAAGTTACTATATAAGGTTATATACTTCTTTATTACTAACTTTTATTTAATACCTTAATTAAGTAAGCAGCGCCTTATAGAGCTATACTAAGTAAGAGGCTACCCTTAATCCTAAGGATCTTTATATTAGTATATAAGAT
Organism: Colletotrichum zoysiae; assembly: GCA_030867305.1. Lineage (NCBI taxonomy): Eukaryota > Fungi > Ascomycota > Sordariomycetes > Glomerellales > Glomerellaceae > Colletotrichum > Colletotrichum zoysiae. Next base: position 45,871 of record MU842886.1, on the reverse strand, counting down.
TATAGTAAGGTAGCTATAGTAAGCCAGCCTACTACCCTTCTACCTCCTTTAGGTTATAAGGGTATAGTAGTACTAAACTAGCTAGTTAGTCTTATTCTATTTAGCCTAGCCCCCTCTTCTAGTATAGCTGTTACTATTATAAATAAAGGGGCAGTAAAGGAAGTTTAGGATATAATTAATAACCTTATTAGTAGCTTACTTCCTATAGCAGTACTGCCTATATATTATATCTTAATAGACTATTATATAGTACTCTTAAGGGGTAGATATATGCTATAAATAAAATTTATATATATTTAGGCTCTTAAGGGAGTAAAGGGGTCTATAGACTGGGGCCTATAGGCCAGTATAGGATTTAAAAACGGCCTATAGGTATAAATAGCTTTTTTAAACAGCCTTTAGGTATTTATCTTTTACTAACCCTAGTTCTTTTATATAGTTAACTATTATTTATATATCTTATAAGTTTAAAAATAACTTAAATTATTTAAACTTAGCCTATAAAAGGTTCTTTATAAGACTATCTATAGGTATCTTATCTATAGGTATATATACTATACTAAATAAACCCTATAATACCTCTTACTAAAGCTATATATTCTAAATATTAATATAATATAAATAGGTTAAAATATATTCCTTTTTACTTACTATAAGGCAAATTATTTATTAATTATTATAATAAATACGCTATATATTACTAAGCTTAAGCTATATATTATAAAATAGGTGCTAGAGAGTAATTATCTTTTTACTAATATATTTAAGGCTTAGAAGCTTGGCCTTAGTAGTTAATATTATAACGGTGTTTTACTAGGCGGCCTTTTATTAGATTAAGCTGCTAAAGAGTAAAATAATATACCCTTAAGACGACCTTTATATCTCTTTATTATCTATAAATAATATATTATTTATAATTAGTAGTACCTATATACCCCTTAAGGTACTATAGTATATTACTAAGTAGTAGGTATAGTATAGGTATTAAATTATTTAGTTAGTAGCCTTATAATAGGTATATAATAGGTTTATTAGGAATTATAAAAGTAGAGTGTATATATAAGTAATATTAGGTTAGATTATTACTGCTATATAGAGGATAGATCTAACCTTCTTTTAAAAACGTTTAACTTTATCTAGGGTTACCTAAGAGGTATTCTTCTTAAGTAGGATTATAGGAAGAGGGATAGCTAGAGCCTTTAGGTTAATAAGGTTAAATTTCTTAATAACCTTTTTAATATATTAGTTATAGGATAGAAAGATCTTCCTTACCTTACAGTTATATAGGATCTATATTTCTAAATACTATTTAGCTAGCCCTTAGTCCTTTACCTTATAGGTTATTTTAATCCCTTTTATAATTCTCCTAGCCTTATTAGTATATAACTTATAGTATAGGATAAGGATATTATTAATATAGAAAACTAAGAGAACCTTCTTATTAGGGGTCTAAAAGAGGTATAGGTCTTTACTTATAGGCTTTATACCTAGATAATAAAGCGTACTTAAGAACTCCTTATACTAAAGGAGGGGTATGTCTTAGAGGCTATATAGCGTATAGTATAGTTTAACTACCTTACTTAGTATCTTAAATCTATTAGGAAGGTAGTAAATAATAGGCAGTTTGTTTAGCCCCTATACTATATTTAAGAACGTATTAACTATATTAAATTAATATATCTTAAGGTTAAATTTAGCTATAATTACTATAATAAGGTAAAAGGTTTATACTATAAGAGTAGCAGTATATATCTATTTAAGTAAGTATTCTTTTTATATATTACTCTATATATATAACCTTACCTTATATCTATTAAGAAGGCTGTATTAGTCTAACTTATATATCTATACCTACTTAAGGAGAATAAGGTTAGATAAAGCTTTATTATAGTTTACTACTTTTTATATACCTATCTACTTAAGCTTCTGAATCTTAATAACTATTACTTCTATAAAGCGGTCTTAAATAGTCTTTAGAAGATAGAGAAATCCCTTTTAGTTAAGGGGAGGAGGTAGAAGCTTATCTATATGCTTCTTTTTGTTTAAGTTTATAGGTTTATAGATATACTTTACTTAGATAATTAATATATAGATATAATAGTAAACTGTTAAGTGTTTAGTGGTTTCTTTATTAATTACCTTTTACTAGTTAGGTAAGAAAGTGTTAAAGAAGTCCTTCTATTTCCTTTACTTTAAATAGGTAAGACCTATAAAGAAGATAGGGCTTCTTTTTATATTATAGTAGCTACTTCTACTTAGTTTAGGTAGAAGGCTGTATATATACTAGCTTTACTAGGTTAGGATAGTATTATTATTTAGGCTGTCCTAATTACTTATAACTAATCTCTATCCCTAGTTAGTACTGCTTATAGATACTAATCCTAAATAAGTTAATTCTTTAGGTGTTTACCCCCCCTTATTTAGGGGAGTATTAGTATAAATAACTATTATATCTTTAATTACCTTATAGTAATTAACTTCTTTAGAGTTAGGCGTCCCTATACTTAGTATAGGTATTACTAAAATAGCAGTTATTACTCTATCTTTTTAGTTCTAGATATCTCTAGAGTTAGGTAATAGATTAGGGGTTAATAATAACCCTCCCTACCTAATATAAGTAGTTATATTATTACTAAATATATCTTTATCTAAGGTAACTGTCTATAGTGTAGGAGTAGGTAGTGGTTAAGGTTATAGAGTATTTACTTTTAGTAAGGTAAAGGTAATACTAAATTCTCCTATTATACTTAAGATATAAAGCTTAAGGTTACTTATAGTGCTAGGGTCCTAGATATTACTAATAATAAGGCCTGCTTCCTTAATTAGAATAGCCTGTTTTATATTATTCTTTATATAAAACTTACTTTTATTAAATATTACGTTCTATATAATAATAACTTAATTAAGTAAGGAGACTTATATATAATATAGGTTATAAGTATTTTAAATATATCCTACTAAGTAACTAATATATCCTTTAGGTTCTACCTTAAAGTAACGTTTTTTTATATCCCTCTTTTTATCTCTTTAGATAGGGTATACCTTATAGCTATATATATAAAGCTACCCCTATTAGGGATATAAATCTTAGCTAAAGGTTATTTAATAGTAGGGTTCCTACTATTAGAAATACTAACTAAACTATCTCTCTTCTTTCTTAATTAGGTAAAGCTAAGCGTTACCTTATATTAGGCTTATATTATAAAGGTAGGTAGCAGTTATTATAGCTTTAGGCTAAAGTTCTTACAGTAGGTTTACTTTAGAAAGTATTTTAATAGTATAGGTAATTACCTTTTAGCTAGCCTGTTTAGTACTACTATTTAGCTCTTTTATATAAGGGGGCGTAATCTTAAGGTTAATACCTTTATCTTATACCTATTATTAGAATTTAGTTTTACTATTAATAGTAATTACTAAGCAGTCTATATCTTAGTATATTTTATATACTATAAGCCTATATTAACGTATAACCTACTACTTAAAGGTCTTTAAAATATTAAAGACTTTATTATAGGTTTTATATAGCAGTAGGAAAGTAAAGATACAGCTAGTAAATTTATCTTTAATAACTATAAGCTATATAACGTTTATAAAAGCCTTTAGGTAGTTAAAGAGATCCTATAAGATCCTATAGTATAAGTAGAATAACCTTTATTCTAATTAATATTATAAGACTACTTTTTAAGTATAGGCTATCTAGTAGTAGGTATAATTAAGCCTTTTATATACCTTTATTTTAACTCCTTAGGTATTTAGTACTAGGTGTTTAAGTGCTTTAAGGCTAAGGTAGCTGCTATAGAGGTACTAAAGCTATATAAGGTTATCTTATATAGGCTTATTAAAGTATAAGATTTATTTTCTACCTTCCTTAATAGATAGTATAACCTAGGTTATATTAATAAGGGTAGCCTTACTTATAGTAATTTATAAAGAAGTAGAGTAGCTAGAATAAGGCTTATATTTAAAGAAAGTAATATTAGCTTTATAAGTTAACTACTTAACTATAAAGCTATTAGTATAACCTCTAAAGTAAAAAGTACAGTCTAAGCCTAAATACTAAATACTAGCCTTTTAGAGAAGGGCCTTTAAGGTAACGTTAATATAAAAGTTCTCTATAAAGGCTATATCCTTAAGTATAAGGTCTATAGCTATCCTATTTTAAGTATTTAGGACGCCCTTTATAACTCTTTACCCCCTTATAAGTATAAGATATAAAGTAGTACTAGTCTCTATACTCTTATTACTTCTCTCTATTACCTAGATTAAACTAGGTTCTAGAAGAGTAATATTATTAACTAAATGCGTTACTTTATAGTTATTTAAAACGGTGCTATATAAAAGGATATATAGGCTAAAGTAGGGTGTAGTAAAGACGCTATATTACTTATTATCTTATAGAGTAGGGTCCTTTAGAAGTAACTAGAGGAGAGTAAAGTTAATAATATATATAATAATATTTAAAAGGAGGTTTAGCTAACTTTAATAGTTAGCTATATTATTAAAGGAGGCCTTAAAGTCCTTCTTTAAGTCTTTTTTTAAGTTATTTAAGTAGTTATTACTAGAGTTTATTTAGTCTAGAGTGTACTAAGTGTAAGGTATAGCTTAAAGCTAACCTTTATAAGTAAGCTTAATATAGAGGTTTATATTATTTTAGTTATTAATTTAGTTATAAATTTACCTTATAAGTTAGTTATTAACTTATATATAGATATAAAAGGATTTAGTAAGGGTTTTTTCTATAAAGGTATATTTAATTAGTACCTAGTAGTAGGCCTAACTATAGATATAACGTTTGTCCTAATTCTTTAAGGTAGAGCGGTAGGGTTTATTTTTATAAAAAGGTAGGGAGCGACCTACTAGGGTTATATATACTCTAAATAACCTCTCTTACTGCTTTACTACTAAAGCTTCCTCTTATAAGATATTACTTAAAATAGTTATATAATAATTAGGGCCTTAGATAGTATCCCTAGCTGTCTCCTTTTAGATAATCTCTATAAGCTTATTTAATACCTAGGTCCTATAGATTTAATATACTACTACTTAAAGGAAGTCTTTTAAAGTAAGGGTACCTTAAACTTTAGGTACCTTTAGAATTATAGTATAAAGAAATACGTTCTACTACTTAGTAATTTAGATGTACTTATTAATATTTAAGGCAGCCTTCTAAAGAGTAGTAAAGTATTCCTAATAGATAAGGCTTTAGTTAGAAGAGTTAGATATTATATACTGTTATTTAAAAACCTTAAGGACTGTATAAAGGGATATCTAGTTTTATATAAGGACCTCTATCTAGATAGGCTGGAGGATTTTCTTATTAACTAATATTTTAACCTAGTTATTAATAGCGTTAAAGGCTTTCTTATATTATTTATAAATACCCTCTTTAGCCTAAATATTTAAAAGGTATACTTAGTATTTAACTTTAATATTTAGGTTTACTAAAGTAAGGATAAAGGCTTATTTACCTTACTTATAGTTTAACTTAGCTATATATTTATTAATAGTTAGTACCCTCTATAGATCTAGAATTTTGTTTAGGTATAGGACGTTATTATTATTAGTTATTAGCCTATTAGGGTTAATATATTACTAGATATACTTTAAGTAAGATTTAAGTTCTAAAGAGGCATACTATACTAGCTAGTCTAAGTAGGACTTAAGCCTTTATAATAAGGTAATAGTTAAGGATAAATTAATAGATATTATATAGGAAGATAAAAGATAGAAAGATAGTTTATTTAAGAGAGAGGTCCTAGACTAAAGTAAATACTCTCTAAATATAAAAGTTTAGGGTGCAGTATAAGCTAGGCTTATAACTGTTATAGAGTTACTTTATAGGTAGGAAAAGATATAGGAAAACGGCTTAAATAAGTATATATAAGAAAGTAAGGCTTAATTTAAATAAATACGTCTTATAGTAATAGGTTAGGATAAAGTGGGTGGAATAATAGTTATTCCGGTCTCTAGAGGATCTGCTAGATGCCTGAAGGCATCGCGACAGCTATATATCAGACAAGGATCTGTCTCTTCGAACCGGACGGCCTCCCCTACTCTCCGACATCTATTGCGACTTGACTTTGGAAGATGGTTATCCTGGCTCTTACATGTACCTGCGAGGACTCGATGGATACCTCCAGTCCAGCGGGACGCTCATGGCAGACCTCGCGCCACACTTCTGGGGCGATGCCCGACTCGGCTTTCTCAAAGAAAAGATCTACCGTCTTCTTTATTCTGTCCATGCTATGAGGGACAAAGATAACCGACTGCTCGTGCACATTCGCCAGCTGGACGACGAGATCGAGTGCTGGCGGCTGTCGGTCCCTGTCGACTTCCGACCAGCTCTTTCGGTCTCCCCCGAGACGCTGATAGGCACCCCCGATACGAGAACCCCTCATCTGACGCGGTACTTCCACCTCCTGTTGGAGTATTGGTACCTGATGATTTTTGTGCACACGACTGTCAGGAGATATGACGCTCATACGGTCATAGGCGATGGAAGTCATGACCTGCACAGCGTCATTCACTCGAGCTATGACTTATCATTAGAAGCTGGTAGGTCGACGCTTCGGTGCCTAAGAGTTTTCATAAAGACACTCTCCGAAGAAGACTTATGGTAAGCCTCTGCCATGTCGAATATGCGCTGCCGGCACTGAGAAGGTGCCGATACCAGCCCAGGCCTCTGGTTGGCTAATCGTTCATAGGTTTCTCATCTTCTACACCACCAATGCCGCGATCTCCCTCTTCCTAAACATAATCATTCATCCAGAGGAAGCAGATGGACAACTTGACCTGGAGCTTCTCATATCAGCTGCGAACACCATCCGCATTATGAAGCCACGGGCCGCAGTAACAGGTGAAGGAACGCGTATACAGCAACACTCTGAGTTCATCATGTGGCTCGTATGGCTTGGATCTTGTGCGATCACGAAAAGTAGAGACATGGGACTTTGATGCCCCATGTCGACTTCCATAGGTGCGAGAGGAGATCAAGGTTCAGTTCTGGCGGGAGACTTCTGATTATGTCTCTACTTCCCGGCCGTAGTTAGCGCTGTATACTGGTCAGGTTTATCAGACTTCTTCATGATCCGGACATGTCGGCCCCGACGAGCCGGTGATTAGTGTGCCGAGGGCTTGCTCGCAGCAGATCCTGTAAGTAGAATAAGGGCTTTATCTATTAGAAGTAATGAGGGCGCTTATATGGACAAGGAAACATTGAGCGAAACGATCTCATCACTGACAGATGCAGAGACAAATGTGAAGACAGACGTCATTGAGGCCATCGAGCTTCTGAGTTATTGTGTCACCAGTTGGAGCACACAGCAGGGAAGGTGAATTGGCATCAAAATGACTTATTTGATGATAGTAAGGGTACGGGAAGTGAGGTTCTATTTCCGTATATAGGCAAAAGAAGGCGAAACGCCATGTTTTATGGCACCTGACAAGGCTATTACAGAATGTGGAAATGGATGAAGCTATAGTGGCATATGGTAACGCGATGGAAGCAATTGCACGAGAAGACTCTCTTCTATTCTTCCGACATGACGTCGGTTTTGCATTGGAGAGCGATTAATGTTGTTTGGGTGAGACGAGTACCCCTTTGCGAGATGGAGGGGCTAAAGCACACCGAGGCTCTCGGAGAGAGTCTACGCTGAGAGCGGCGTTGCTAACCACTTAATTGTGCTGAGTGGGTGACGGCACGGATTATAGGATCCCATCCCTCTCATCGCAACCCAGCAAGCTTGGATAAAAGCATATATACAACACCAGGCAGTCTACTCGTAAAAGGGCGACCAATGACATACATGGCTATTCCTCACGTCTCCTTCACTCGTATGTGCACGTGGTGCACCGCTGGCCGGCAGCATCCGATCAACCAACACATGTCGATCGAAGTAACTTCGTTCACACCAATCGATGCTTGCTATCGGGAACTTCTTCGTTGAGACAGGCTCGTGTGCCCTCTTGCCAAACAAGGGTAGCTCACGTATGGTGCCAAGGGTTATGCGTATTGCGCTCCTTACCTTTCGAGTCGTCCCACACCCCTCTCGAGCCTACGAATAGGTATTTTCCGACAAAAACAACGGCTATGTATCAAGGTGCTGTGCAGGCCCGGCCCAGTACCTGGGTTACCCCCCGCCGGGATCACACCTTAGCAAACAAACTCTCCACTGGAGCACTGGAATGAGATGACTTGGGTGCTCGCCGGGGGGGCCCAAGGCGCTGTAGCATTGACCTTCCGTTTTCAGTCTAGGATTCTATGGACAGGTCCCTCAGCTATCACCGAAGGATTGGTCCAACACGGTACGGGATTGGACGCTCGCTGAATTTAACGTTATTTGCGCCCTGTCCAAACCCCCCCTTACCCCACGGGCCAGCCAGGGATCTTTGGTCTGTGTTCCCAGTGGCCAGGGAGGGTGAACTCGGGATTGGGCAGTTTTCTTCTTTCGCTCCGGGACCTACCACGTAGAGAAAGAGACGAGACGCCGGCCTTCTGGAGCTTGGATGGAAACAGAAGGAGAGAGGGAATACTGGAATCATGAGTGACATTCGCCAAGCTGGCCTGGTACAATATGATGGGGGGGACGATGCCGCGGTTGGACTCACGTCATGTTGCCATCCTGGTGCGTCCGAGGACACGCAGTATTACCGAATGTTTGGCCCTGGTGTAAGGGTCTGTAATACTACCTGTGTGCTTCAAAACATAAAACTGCTCCGCACATGTTCATCAGGGTGCGTATCGTGGACGATCGGTCATGTCCCCGACTCATACAAAACTACAAGAGAAAGTTTGAGCACAGTTGACAGGCACTCATGGCCATTGCGACTTTAGCGCAATGTCGCCAAGGGTTTGCCGTTCGGGTTCGGCACCCTCGATGAGCCTCATGTTCCGTTACCCATCTGCAAACCTCGGCCAAGGATTGGGACAGAGGTATCGGTCGCCCTTTTGAGAGCAGATGGCCGCCGAGCTGAAAAGTGACGCAGACCGCAGACTCGCCATGAATCCCATTCTTCTCCGGGCCAACAATGCGTCTCCAGAAGAGGGAAAACGGACCGTTGATAAGCCAATCAGCCAAAGAGCCACGACACGTGTACCGCGTCCTTCATCTTAGTCCGGCTCTTGGCAAAGTGAGACTTTGTCACCGAACAAGCTGCGTTACCGGCATCAACCACCCTGCCAACGTTCTTGGCAAGCAGCCAAAAGGACCTCCAACCGGTCTCCCTCGTTTTCGTCCAGCCAGTCAGCGGCCTAAAAGATGATTCCTCGAGATGTAGGGCCCTGTCTCTCTCCCCCCGCTCTCACTCGTCCACCGTTGTCCCTATCGCATGTGGTTGCCCTCCAGCCACCCATCTGCACACTCCTGTGGTGTGACGGCAGAGATCGGCAGCGGATTGTTTCCCGACAGCAGACAAGATGAAAACCGTATATATTGAGCGAGCGTAAGCCCCGAATCTAGGCACGGGATCTTCCACGCAGTCAGCCGAAGCTCTCTCTCCGCTACCTCTTCAGTCACAATCGATTGGCGTAGCGTGCAGCCGTGGCACCGTGAAGGCTTAATTGACCTCCCCGTGCGAACCGGAACATTAGACTGAACTCGGCCTCTGTTCACGGTTGATCAAACTTCTTCTTTCCCTTGCCATTTTGCCTGTCATGCGTCGGTCTTTTCAGACACTGGCTCTGGCGCTCGCCGGGACCGCACTCGCGGTCCCGGCGAAGGAGGACGGCGACCACCTATACTCGTCGCGCATCGCCAAGCGCGGCATTGACGCCGCCGGCAACTTCAACGTCTCCTTCTTCCACGTCAACGACGTGCACGCCCACCTCGACGAGTACTCCTCCTCCGGCACCGACTGCACGCGCCCCGAGCGCGGCTGCTACGGAGGCTACGCCCGCATCAAGCACACCGTCGACGAGCTGCGCCCGCGGTACAACGACTCGCTCTGGCTCAACGCCGGCGACGAGTTCCAGGGGACCCTGTTCTACAGCTTCTACAAGGGCGAGAAGATCGCCGAGACCATCAACCAGCTCGGGTTCGATGCCATGACGCTCGGCAACCACGAGTTCGACGGCGGCGACGACCAGCTCGGGGACTTCCTGCTGAACCTCACCTTCCCCGTCGTCTCCGCCAACATCGTCTCCGACAACGAGAAGCTCAACAGGACCATCAAGCCCTACCACGTCTTTGACAAGCAGCAGCTCGCCGTCATCGGCGTCACTACCCCGACCACGCCGGGCATCTCGTCCCCCGGCAAGGGCACCAAGTTCGGCGACGTCGTGACCTCGGTGCAGTCCACCATCGACCACATCAGGTCCACCACCAACATCACCCGCATCGCCGCCCTCACGCACATCGGCTACGAGGAGGACCAGAAGCTCGCCGAGCAGACGTCCGGGCTCCACCTCATCATGGGCGGCCACTCCCACACCCTCCTCGGCGACATGGAGGACGCCGAGGGCCCCTACCCGACCGTCAGGAAGAACAGGGACGGCGACGACGTCTTCATCGTCACGGCCTACCGCTGGGGCGAGTACGTCGGCTACATCGACGTCACCTACGACGCCGAGGGCAAGGTCCTCGCCTACCACGGCGGGCCCGTCCACCTCACCAACGCCACGGAGCAGGACCCGGGGCTGCAGGCACAGATCGAGGCCTGGCGCGGGCCCTTCGAGGCCTTCGCCGCCGAGGTCGTCGGCGTCAGCGACGTCGAGCTCGACCAGACCCTCTGCCAGCGCCAGGAGTGCCTCCTCGGCAACGTCATGACGGACGCCATGTACGAGTACCGCCTCAACGGCTCGGGCTCGTCGCCGCCCGACTTCGCCCTCATCAACGCCGGCGGCATCCGCGCCACGATCGACAGGGGCGACGTCACCCGCGGCGAGGTCCTCACGTCGTTCCCCTTCGGCAACTCCGTCGTCGAGATCGCCTACAGGGGCGCCGACGTCCGCAAGGTGCTCGAGGGCGCCGTCAGCAGGGTCAACCAGTTCAACGGCCAGCCCGTCACCTCCGGGTTCCAGGTCTCGAGGAACGTCGTCGTCGCGTACGACCCGGCCGCCGGCACCGGCTCCAGGCTGGTGTCCGTCGAGGTCGGCGGCGAGCCCCTGGACGACGAGAGGGACTACCGCGTCGTCACCCTCGACTTCCTGGCCGGCGGCGGCGACAACATCTTCGTCGCCACCACCGACTTCGTCTCCCTCGACACCCAGGACGAGGTCCTCGTCCAGTACGTCCAGGCCAAGAGCCCCGTCGACGCAAAGATCGAGGGCCGCATCGTGCAGAGCAACGGCACCGCTAGCAGCCCCTCCGGTACCGCCACCGGCTCTGCCGCCGCACCGTCTTCCACCTCTGGGGAGAGCGGTGCCGGCATGGTCTCCGTGAGCATGGGTACCATCATCGCCCTGGGCATGTTCGCCATCTTGGCCATGTAGAGAAGGTTACCATTAGGGTGTATATGTAATTTAGTAATGAAGCGGATGATGTATATGTATGAGCAAAAGAAATCAAAAGTACGTCTGTCACCTGAAGATCAAAGCATGCCCTGCGTCTGCCTCTGTGTTGACGAGGTGTGACTACTGTAACTTCCATCGCAAGGCATCTGACTTTTCATTGACTATCAAACGTCATCATTGCAGCAATTTGTCCTCACATTCTCGAGCCTTGATATATATATGCCGCTGTGTATCCTACGGAAGGCTCAATACCGGCAGCGCATCACCAAGCATCATCCGACGCTATGCTACGCAACCCCGACACCCCGAAAAAGTACGTCAATATGATTGACCAGAACTTTGTATCTCTAGACAATAGAGCTAGCCGTCCGTGCTTATGCTTGATCACGTCGCTGGCAGCCTGTCTGACAGCACCGGCCCGGCCCGCGCAGGCGTTACATTCACTCAAAGGGCTAAGTTTCCGATGAAATAGATGGGGAACCTGCGGACCAGCCATGCCGGAAATCCTCTTCCAGGATCGATCCGACGGCCCGCGTACAAGCCTCGATGCGGGCACTGCCTTCTTCACCGGGACCGAGACGGCGAGGTCATGGGACCGAAGCCGGATGCTTCTTTCTTCGGCCTGGCCGGCCGAAGTGGGCGTGATCTGAGACAGCACAGCGGGGCTGTTTGTCTTTTTCTTCTCCAGCAGCTGTCTCGTCGCCGCCCAGTGTCATCGGGTGGCGGGTTTGTGACGCGTCGGAATTTCCAGTTCATTCTTTCGTCGGCCGTGGCCGAGACTCGTAAGACGAGCGAGACACGGTCCGAGCATGACGCCGCCGGCACCCAGCGAGTCGCGTATGGTTTTCACCGCATTTGAGGAATCCGAGCCCAAACTGCCAGCATTTATTCAGTCGTTGGTAGCATTATAATGAACGCCAATATGACAGACAGTCCGCGATGCTGGGTTCGAGCTCCCGGTCCAAGCAGGCGCTCTTCCAGCCAGCCACGATCCGATTAGTCCCAATTCACGCCGGGATTCAGTTTTGGAGTTATGAGTGAAGATTCTTCACTGGTTGGTAGAATACAAAGTTCACCAGTCGCGAAGCCTGCTTATGAGACGGCAGGTGGCCCCGTATGACCTAAATACAACTCAAGCCGGCAAACCTCTACACTGCCTCAGCATTGCACAAACGATAGGATTTTGCAGATGATACGAAGCTTAAGTGAATACCTGCCGCAACAGTAGGACCAGCGTTACATCAGTGATGACCAACCCCAAATCAAAATAGAAAAAGAAGAAAAAGCCAAATCGTCTCATGCACGCAAGCATCTCAGTCTCCGAGGTTCAGATTCTCGGACATCTCGCTGAGTTCCTGCGCCAAATCGCCTACTACATGGTGAGACTCCTGCCCGCCCGAAATCCCAGCCAAAATGTCCGATTGGGACAGGGGATCAGCCTCAGCTCCAGATCCTTCGTCCTTATCAGACTCTGCAAAAACATCCTCCTCCATCTCGGTGGGACGCGTGCTGGATACCGCGTCGTGAGCATCGCCGGAGAAGACGGTGGGCGCCGGGCTTGGGGAATCGCCACTCTATGGCTCTCCCTCGTGCCTGGCGCCGGTGGCCTCGGGCTGTCCCTCGATCCCGGAGCCGGTGGCCTCGGGCCTTGCAGGCAGCAGTGCCCCTCGTGGAAACGGAGAGTACCGTGTGTTGAGCCTGCTGATCAGAGTGCCAAAGGTGTCCAGCATCCACAAATCGAGGTCCGGGGTATCGTCCACGTCGTTGTCCGGGCCTCGCCATTCGGTGGGTATCCAGCCATGGAAATCTTCCAGGAGACTCCATCGAAATCTCCTGAGGGGATGCACTTTCAACGGAAACTCCTTCCACATCTCGACGGGCTCTGTCCGCAACTCGTCAATGATTGCGCGGCTGTATCCGACTCTGACTGCGCGGGGCTTCTCAAGGTACTGGTCCGAGGTTCGCATGGTGATTATGATGTTCTCGGGATCGAGCTCGGTACAGTCAACCCCGGCGTGTTCCTGTGTAACGATTCCGTCCAAGATCTGTGCCATGATTTGCATGCGTTGGTCTTGGTTGGTGTGGAAGCTTCTCACCGGCGCACCGGGCAGAGTGACGGTCCTTTGCAAAGGGCCGGAAGGCGCGTACAAACCGTCCAGAGAGACACCGTCAACATACTCGAGTGCGAGAATGGCGACTCTGCGAGATTTATTGGCGAATTCGTCGCTCAGACTCGAAACACTCGTTGTCCAGCCTCCGAAGAACTGCGGGGCGATTGGGAAGAAGCCAGTGCGTCGGAAGACGGAGCGGTTGGGACCAGTCAGGTGTTTTCCGTAGAGGAAATGGTAGACGCCGAACTCGTCGCTGAAGGCGGAGTCGGCCAGGGTGGGGACTTTCATGATGCGTTCGGTGATGTCGAGCACCTTGTACCAAAACAAGGGATCAAAGACTTTGAGAAACAGCAGCTGGTTCTGGGTGGGCTTCTCCTGCTGTCCCTTGAAGGGGGAGGTGGATGGTTGTTTGAGGACGCGGCATAGAAGCTTCCGAGGACCGGGCATGTAGCCGGAATTGGAGCTACTGCCAATGACTTCGACAATCTGGACCTCCATATGAGCATCCTTGTCCGGTCTGTAGGTCTCGCCTTTCCGAGGCGCGTTCTTGGGATCGAAGACCTGTCGAGTAAGAGAGGACACGTGGTCCTCTTCAGACAAGACCATGTCTTCTTCTGGGACGGTATCTGGGAGGGGGTAGACATGGGCGCCGTAAGGTCGAAGTGGCTTGTGGGGGCTTAGACGCAGACGCCTGCCTCGGGAATACAGGTGCTGGTAGTCGTGCAAGATGCCTCTATCCTCGGATGAAGACATGTTGAAGAAGATGGTCGGAGGAATCGTGTCCTGGCACGGGGTCAGAGGTGGAATACGAAGTAGGATGAGCTGTGGGATGGGATGAGAGGGGGGATGAGGGGGGGGATGAGAGGGGGGATGAGAGGAGGGATGAGAGGAGGGATGAGCATGGGCAGATTGAGAAGGAAGGCCACATACGGATGAAAAGAGAAGATTCGACCTTGTCGTGATGTTTTGATGGTCTGAAGTGACGAAACTCAGCCCAGTCAGTCTGCAGGTATCGCAGGAAGTTGCTTCCAAAAGTTAGTACCCAAGGTCAGAGGTGAGATGAGCAGAGGGACGGACGGGTACAGGATGAACAGAAACGAGATTTGCAGATGGTGATGGACGGAAGTGATGAAGTTCAAGTTCGGTCCGTACGTAAGTAGGTGGTAGGTAGGTAGGTAGGTTTTTTATATGTACCCAAGTTACGAAAGTTGAGCCTCAAGGTAGGACGGTACGGTACCTTTGAGTACCTACCCAGGCAGGTAGGTGGATACCCACCTACCTGCCTGGACTGATGTGATGTGATGTGTTGGGTCACGTGGCGTGGTTTAATCTCACCTTGATTGCTTTTCAGACAAGAGTTGCCTGGTAGCACCTTCCAGATAAGATGCCTAGGTAGGCAGGTAGGTAAACAAAGCGCAGCTTCCAACTTCTCTTGCTGTGGATTCTTTCTTTGACCAGAACAGAACGTCTTTTGCAAACCTTCTTTGGCGTGGCCGTTACATATGCAGCCAGCCAGAAAAGCACATTTAGAAGAGCATTTCTCCAAAAGACTGTTTCAAGTGCCTGTACCTAGTAGTCAGCAAGACAGACAGGAAGGCAGACAGACACCCTGAGGTCATTCTTAGGCCTAGTCAGTCTCGCCATTTCTTACCAAGGCATGATATCAGGACAAAGGAAGACAAACAGACACCATGACACACAACCTTGCAGTTGAGTATTTGGCCCCATGCCGGCCGGCTCTTTAACCTGAGCGAGAACGTCTTAAGTTGTTGAATCATCAAGGAGATAATCGTACCTACCTACCTACCTAGTTACCTAGGTACCTTGGACACACTTGGATAGACTCAAAGCATGCACAACATACAGCAGGCAGGCAGGCAGGCTCTCGCATTGATGCTTTTTCGAGTACTTACTTCAGAGAGAATTCAAATTAGGTAGTTTCTAGCTCATTCATCTGCTCTGAGACATTGAGCTTCTCACCTACCTACCTACCTACCTGCCTACCTACCTACACTAGCCTTCTTGGAAGAAATCTTGCATGCGGCCTTGGAGTTGACTGAGGCCAAGGCACCAGAGAATACCTACTTACTGGATGGATGCAAAAGTGAAGTGAATCGTCATGGCGAGCGGCACCACCAGTTCCTTCCCTCCTTCCTTTCGTCCCTCCTTCCTTTGGTCGTTCCTTCCTTCCTTTCTCCTTTGACCTCACCTCACCTCCTTCCTAGGTGGGCATCTAGAGAGGCAGGCAGGCAGGCAGGCAGGCAGGCAGGCACGAAACTTGGGACCAAAGCTCGTCTTCCCAGAATTCATTCATCCTTGCCTTCATATAAACTGTGGCCGGCCGTTTCTCCCCTCCATCCCGGCAGCAACCCGACTCTTTTTCGTCAACGTGGTTCCGTCTCGTCTTTTTACAAGATAATTCTCGTAAGTAACGCCTTGCTTTCACTCTTCTAACCTTCCGGCTGACCCTGTCTGTAATCATGTCAAGCACACCTCAAACCATGTCGTCGTCGAGCAGCCAACCGCCGAAGCCACCAATTGTCAACTCCATACGGAACGCGGAGCCACTCCCCCAGATCCCCGTGGCATACCGTTCCAAGCCAAAAGCCTTGCATCAGGCGAGCGAGTCAGCCAGGCAGGTCGCGCTACCAAAGGTGCTGATTCAGACAGACCCAGCACACTTCACCAAAGCAGCCGACGATTTCCTCGATGCAAATGCCTTCCCAGACCTTGACGGCATGCCCGTTTCGATGGAAGATCCTTCATTGATCTTCCATCGAAACGAGTCGGATGTGACTCGGTCGATCGAGCATTCGATCAATCGAGAAGTTTCCCTGGTCCTTATTAAAGGCCATGACCCGGCCATGCTCAGTATGGACTCCACGACACAAGCGTGGAGTAAGACCGTTGTATCGAACCCCAAACCGTGGGAGCCATCCGAAGTTACTCGCGTACCCGACTGGGTAGCCAAGTGCACCTTGAAGCCTTTCAAAGGACGGCAAATCAAGTCGACTCTTGTACTCGAATACAAGGACAGAGGCTTGACCTGTGTGGACGAAATTCTTCGCCAGTGCACTGAGGAAGAATGGTATGAGGGCCAAGCGCACCAGGCCATGCGTGAGATACGCAACCGTGCCTCGGGACCGAGAAGAGCGGCCTGGAAGAGCACAGTCAGACGTCATCAACCATACTCTGTCCGCAACACCAGCAGAGTCCAATCCACGTTGGGCAGAAAGGAGCCCTGTGCCTTCACGGCCAATGTCGAGACTTTGCTACAACAAGTGACCACGTATGCGGTCGCGGAAGGGGCGCCCCGCGTCGGTCTTACAGACTACCTGACGCTCATCCTTTTTGAATTCTTGGACCTGCCGCAGCACCGGACCGAGCTGGCCCGGCTGCGAGCCGGGCCAGGCAGACGTGTTCGAGTCGTCGTTAGCAAGGACAACGAGCACCAGTCGGATATCCGACGAATCCTCCTTGGCGTTTGGCTCCAAAGCATCCAAGGGCAATAGTGGGTGTGGGTGGAACTCGGGGGGGGGGGGGGGGGGGGGGGGGGGTAGGCAGCTTTCGTCGATAGTGTCATTTTCTTGATGGACTTCCCCACCTGAATGAGGGAAATTGGATGACACGAGCATTTTGCCCCCAAGGCCAGACAGGTTGCGCGATCAACGCGTATTGTTATGTACAAGTCACACACAATGCATCAATCAATTGCACAAGGATCAATTATTTGCCATGTATACGTACATGGACAATCAACAGTCTCGCGCGCGGTGGGCCTCAGCCTCACTCAGCTGCGAAATTGGTGAACTCGAGGCTCAGTGTTTGAATCCTACAAAAGGATAGTTGGGGTAAGATGAGTAGGAGCATCGGTCAGCTTGCGCGCCGATACTGAAATCATACGTGTCACCGAAGTTGGTGGCCAATTGTCAATATATACATATATTTTTCATCGAAACCAAGAAGCCAACATCGTCTTTCATGAACATGCTCGTATGCACCCCGTGTCCCAAAACGCCGTGCCCGGGGCTGGATCCAAAGCCAGCCCCATCCTTCATCAATCCATTACAAGACATTATAGGCGGGGGGAAGTTGTTATTCGTGCTTTTCGTCACCGACGCCGTGCGCGCCAGGTCAGATCTGCGCCGGCTTCATCCTGGCCAGCTCCGTCGGCAGGCTGCTGTGCCTCGCCGGGCCCTCGGCGTTCCAGCCCCTGAACATGGGGTGCGAGAGGAGGGGCGGCGTCTTGAGGCGTATGGTCGGCGGGCGGGCGGGGCCGCCCGCCGAGTCCTCGTCGGCGGGCAGCGCCAGCCGCCGCGTCGGGTACTTCTTGTGCAGCAGCTCCCACGTCTTCTCGACGCGGGCCTCGTGCTCGACCCAGTCGCTGCGGACCGACATCAGCAGGCCCTCGCCCTCCTCGGCCTCGATGCTCGACTTGGACCTGCTGCGGCCGTGGTGCCAGATCCTGGAGCGCGCGCGCGCGGGCGGCGAGACGGGGGTCTCGGCGGCGGCGGCGGCGTCGGGGCTGCCGGGGGGTCCGCCGCCGCCGCCGACCGTGTTGACGGTGATGGAGGTCCGGTTCTGCAGGGACTTGCGGATGATGGTGTCCCTCAGCTCCTCCTCGGCCAGCATGATGCGCGACTGGCTCAGCTTCGTGCGCCGCGCGTACTCGTCCCAGGTGAGGTCCGGGTCGCGCAGGCACGCGTTCTTGTAGTCCTCGGCGAACAGCCGCCTCTGGCGCCGGCGCGTGGCGACGAAGTACGCCGCGACGGCGATGGCGAGGAAGAAGGCGGTCCCGAGGACGGTGGAGATGATGACGAGCGTCCGGGTGCTGGTGGAGCCGGCCGTCGTGGCGGCGGTCGAGTCGTCGTCGGCCACCGGGTCGGTCGAGGAAGAGGACGAGGGCGCGGCGGTCCTCGAGGCGAGGGAGAGGATCATCTTTTTTTGTGCCGCGGCGTTTGGGCGCCGATATAGATTGTTTTTTCAATATAGCGAGTGGCAGGCGTCAAAGGTCGAGTTTGGTTATAACGAGCGTGGTGTGGACATGAATCCGATGGGGGGGGGAGGAAGCGGTCCGAACGGACCCGACTGCGGACGGGGGGCGAGGAGGGGATGGATATGTGGGATGAGTGAAGATTCTTGACCGCTTGAAAAGCATGTGTGAGTGACGATCGCCCGCGGGGTGGGGGATGCAGCATCCCTCTTTGTATGTACTCGTATGTCGGGACGAAGTCAATACTCGTTCGGACAACCCAACGGGCTGGGCAAAACCACCCGCAAACGACGGCAATCTATTTTAAAGATCAGACATGCAGTTCCCCCAAGGCGCATAGCATAGGTACCTACCTATTCCACGCAAGCAGAAGGACGACTAGGTAGTCTCCGGGTCGACGGCGCAGGAACGCCAGGAACACGGCACATACACACCCACCCGCCTGCTCACCGCATCCATCCATACGGAGCTGCAGGTGATGCTTTGCCTCTTCGCACGCCCCTTGGCGGGGCAGAAGCGAGACCTCGATGTCCCACCCAGATGGAGACCGCGGAGCCATGCCGGGAGGGGAGAAAAAAAGCTCGGATACGGCGGACGCAGCCCAGCCCAGCCCAGAGTAGGCTTGCAGGGCCGGAGCGGCACCTCTTTTGCGATGCTGAGGGGGCGGAACGGGGGGGGGGGGGGGGGGGGGGGGGGGGGGGGGGGGGGGGGGGGGGGGGGGGAGAGGAAGAGCGTGGCGAGCTGCTGGACAGCTGTCTCTCGCGTGATTCGGTCGTTGTCCGCGAACTACAGAAGCCCTAAAGAAAGCGTGTGTTCGTTTCTGCCCCCTCGCGGAGAGCAACTCAATACTCAACAACACGGCAGGCAACGAGGTGAGAGGGGGCTTCAGTTTAGGCCTCTATCGGGGGAGTCATTGGTGTCGGATTGGCTGAAAATGTGCCAAAATTGGTCCTGGGCCAGGGCTCTTCTACCCGGGGTTTCCAACACGAGCCCAGGCACAGTAGCGCCGCATTGGCGGAACGGGGGGGTTCAAAAAAGCAAACCCTGGACCGCCGTGTGTGAGGGGGGATTCTGAGTTGGCTGGTTGCTGGGGGAGAGAGTTTTCGACTCTCTCTTGAAGAGCCGGGGGGGGGGGAAGCAGGCCCGGGGCTGAATGCTCGTCAGCCGTAGCCTATGAGAGGTCCAGCAACACCGGGTGGCTGGGCCGGCGACCGAGCCGTTTGAGACAGGGGTCGGACGGGTTTCTCTCGGCCGTCTTGTCTTGTCTTGTCTCTCTTGTCTTGTGATCGTTTGCTTGTGTCTGGCGTCTGGTGCCTGGCCTCGTATGCGGTCGGGCTGCTCGACATTGGGGCCCTGCAGCGGCCAGTCAGGCATGACGAGGTCTGAAGATAACCGACTTCTGGCCAAGCAAGCATGCATCTCTGCATCGCCTCACTCCATCACTCGCGTCCAATCGATCCCGCGTTCCTGTCCTTCCCTAAGCACAGCATACATGAAGGACGATGTCCGATGTATCATGTGTCCAGGGGGGAATGTCGTGTTGCGATGCACGTGCTGCTCGAGATGCCGCGGTTGGGAAAACAGAGTCAGCCGCAGCAGTTTGGCTGCCTCCACGATGCGATGCCCAGCGCGAGCTGTCTGTCCGTCTACTGACAGACTGACAACACACGTCTGACGTGCACTTGGGAGCGATAAGCGCGACGGACGGACTCTCACGGAATACAGGA
This sequence comes from Colletotrichum zoysiae, assembly GCA_030867305.1. Taxonomy (NCBI): domain Eukaryota; kingdom Fungi; phylum Ascomycota; class Sordariomycetes; order Glomerellales; family Glomerellaceae; genus Colletotrichum; species Colletotrichum zoysiae. Next base: position 25,591 of record MU842886.1, on the reverse strand, counting down.
AACGAGGCCTCGGTTATGGCGATCACTCAAATGTCTCACCCCACGAACTGCCAACAGGCGTTTCTTTCTTGCTCTCTTCTCTCTATCCGTACCCTTGCTTTATTCGGACAAACGCAACCCACCCCACACCGCCTCGCCGGGTTTGCGCCTCTTCTGCGTCAGGGCAAACATAGCCTAATACGTCTTAGGGGGGGGTGGGCGGTTTTCTTCTTGCTGTCTACTTTTCTGCCCGTGCGACGTCATCTAGCAAATAGAATATGACGGCGCTGTCAGTGGTACAGCAAACAATGCCGGGTGCCGGATGGGATAGTCCCTGCAATTTCCCGGCTTCCTTCACGGTCGAAAGAAGGCTTGTGGTGTCGATAGACGGACGGACGGGCAGCACGTCACGCAGCCTCTCCCGCGGCAAAGTCCAAGACCACCACCTTTCTTTTCTTCTCTTCCGTGCGCGTGAAGAGAGAGACCAGCCGCCGAGACCCCGACTCGAACGTCTCGAGCTGCGGCTCGCCGGAATACCCGTCGCCCTCCCACAGCGTGGCATACTCCAGCCTCGTCTCCTCCTCCTCGGTCGCCACGTCCCCCCGGGGTAGCCGAGCGCCCAGGACGGTGAGCTTGTCATCCCGGTTTCCCGGCAGCGCAAACACAACCATACTCTCCTTCCCCGGCAGCGCGGTCACGTCCCCGCGTGCTCCTGTCCGCGTCGGCCGGGGGCGAGGCAGCGCGTTTCGGCTCCATTTCCCCTGCGGGCTCCGATAGTAGTGCATCCAGACCTCGTTCTCGCGGTTCAGGACGTGGAACCCGCCGTTGTCGTCGGCCGCCTGCGCCTCCTGGTTCAGGATGCCGCTGTTCATGGGTATGTCGAAGACGATCAGCCCGTCGCAGTCGGGGAAGACTGTCTCGCCGAGTTCCAGATTCGCGAGCTGCTCGCCCTTTGTGTTGTTGAATGTTTTCCCGCCGTCATCGCTGCTTACGTAGAACAACTGTTTGGTTTCAGTCGAGTCTCGCGCCAGGGGGGGCGGCCATAAACCTACATTGTGGTTGTTTTCCGGGCCGTTGGGACCGGCCTGGACCGTGTGCAGCCTCGCCTCCGGATCGTCGACGCCTTCGTACCAGACGAACCCGCGGTAGGTCCCGGACACGTGGATGCGGCCGTTGGAATACGAGATGCCGTTGATGTACGGATTGTTCTTGACACCCGTGAGAAACTGTCCGATGTATGAATATGATTGGGACCTGCTGCTGTATTTGAAGAGGTGATCAGACCCTGCCCCAGCTCTGCATGCCAGTCAGTTGCGTGTTCCAATCAACGTCCAGCGCTACCACTGCACGTACATGCCAATACGATATGTCAAGAGGAGGTCATCGTCGATTCGAATGAAGCGAGGATAAGTCGTTTCCAAGAATAGCTTCTCGACGCCTAGCTGGCCAGTCCGTGTGTATCCCGGCAGTTGATTATGGGTCGGGCTGAACAGTGACGGCTTCCACTCGTGCGCTGCCGGGTTCGTCGCTACGCCCTGTATCGACATGCGGTAGTGCAGACTGCGCCCGCGCGCACACGTCAACGGGAGCTCTACGTGACGAGATGAGACGAGATGAGACGACTGTGCAACTCACGGGTCACAGTGATGATCAAACGAGACGTGAATCGAACCGTCCCCGGCACAGACGCCTATGGAAATGGTGTTGTGCCCGTCGTCCGCCGTCTGCTCGTAATCGTCAAAGGTCAACTTCTCCCAGGCACCCAGAGATTGGCCGACGGGGCGCCGCGCAATGCTGACGAAGAGGACATTGCCGCGCGCGTCCTTGTGCGTGTAGAAACAGGCGTACTGCCAACCGTTGAAGGTCGTCAGCGCATCCTGCTGGAACGAGTTGGCGTTGATCCGGTGCTCCCGGCGCGCGTCGAGCGTCAACTCAGACCTGGCGATGAACTCCAGCTTGGAACCCATTTCGTGGTTTGGGGGGGGGATGCTCCGTCTTCAAGCCTCTCGAGTCGGCAAACTCGAAGCCTTGCCTGCGGGAGACGGCCTCCCTCCTCTATGAGCCATTCACTGTGACGTATGGTGATCCTTTCCGCTGGGTTCGGGGAAGATGGAGCCGAGACATGGAGCGATGGACGGTTCCCCGCGCGATGAATCCCCCGATGCGCCGTCAGCATCACAAATCCCGAGGCTTCGCCCGACAGCCGACGCCTATCTGAGAACCCCCGGCGCTTGTGGCGACGCCCGATCTCATGTCGTACAGTCGAACCGACCCATAAACATCTATGGACGGCAGTGATAATCTAGGCCGCTGGATCAGGGTTGCCCCGCAGTTGTCTCTATTCGCATCGAGTTTACCCCATGGTTCTCCCTCCCCCCCGTTGCGTTGCTGACCCCCATGTTTCCCCGCGTTCGGTACCATTGTTCTTCTCCCTGTCAATGGACCGCTTCCCTGACAGGTGTCTGGATGGGACCACACGAGCAAACAAGACTATACTGCAGAGCCATGCAGACAACAACGATCAGAGGAGAGGAATGTGACCTTTTGGAGTTGGGTATAAACAACCGCAGATGTCCATTGAAGATGCAGTCTCCTAGCGTCACGCCCATCTCTCATCTAGTAAATCAGTCTCATTGAGAGGAAAGGATCAAAAAAATCCGCAATTATGGGCTGGAATCTGAAGCTGAAGAATAGCGACGACCGTCGCGCCCTTGAGTCAACGACACCGACGACCACAAAGACTGCCACATGGCTGAAAGACCCCGGGCTCAGGCCCCTCAACTTCGGTCTCTTCTTCCTCCTCTTCGGCGATGTCGCGCACGGGTTTGACGGCTCTCTAATCAACAACTTGCAGCAGATCAACCAGTGGCAGGAAGGCAAGCGGCATTCCACACGTCCGTGTCCGTCAAACGCTGACTGACTGACTGACCCGGCCCTCAAGACTTTGACCACCCGCAAAAGAGCATCCTCGGCGCCCTCAGCGCGTCTTACTGGGTCGGCAACATTCTCGGCGTTGTCCTCATCCCGCTGGTCGCCGACCGCTTCGGCCGCCGCCTCGCCATCGCCATGGGCTCGGTCCTCTGCATCGGGGGGGCCGCCATCTGCGCCGCGACCACCAACACGGGGGCTTTCGTCGCCGGCCGTATCCTCCTCGGCATGGGCGGCGTCATCTGCTCCTCCGTCTCGACGGTGCTCATGACCGAGCTGGCGTACCCGGCGCACCGGGCGACGGCGACGGCGCTCAGCAGCACGACCTACAGCGTCGGCGCCATCCTCGCCGCGTGGGTTGCCTTTGGCAGCTTCCGGATCCGGGACACATGGTCGGTTCCTGTCGGCGCGGGGAGACCTTTTGCGCAGACGCGACGGGGAAATCTTCGCTAACCCTCCGACAGGGCCTGGAGAACACCGACAATGATCCAAGCGGCCCCGTCGGCGATGGTGCTTTGCGGTCTCTTGTTTCTTCCAGAGTAAGTTTGCCGAGCCACACCAACTCACCATGGCACATGTCTAAAACTCTGTCCTATTAGATCGCCGCGGTGGCTCTGCAGCAAAGGCAAGGAGGAGAAGGCGCTCGAGATCCTCACCAAGTATCACGGCGCCGGCAATGTTGACGACGCGGTCGTGCAGCACGAGTATGCCGAGATCCGCGACACCATCGAGGCCGAGATCTCGCACAACAAGAACCCCTTCCATCTCAAAGCCCTGTTCGCGACGCCGGGCAACCGATGGCGCTCCTTTATCATCATTTGGTGTGGTATTTGCAAGCAGTGGAGTGGCAATGGACTGATATCCTATTTTCTCGGTTCAATGCTGAAGAGTGCCGGCGTCACGAAACAAATCGAGACAACGCTTATCACGGCGACGTCGCAGATGTTCAGCTTCGCGTGCTCGTTTGCCTTTGCGTTTCTGCCCGCCCGAGTGGGCCGTCGACCATTGATGTTGATCAGCATGGCTGGGATGTGGGTGGTGTTTGTCGTCATCACCGCCACCACCGGAGCGTATGTTGAGACCGGCAACCGACACGCCAGCTTCACGACCGTTGCCTTCATCTACTTGTACAGCGGCGTGCACAATCTGGGATGGACGGGCGCGCAAATGCTATACAGTAAGTGTTCTCACCTTCAAGACGTGGTGAAAAAGTGTGGACAGAGCACTGATAAACTGCCAGTCGTCGAGATTCTCCCCTACACCATCCGCGCCAAGGGCATGGCCATGTTCTCACTCGTCGCGGGTATCTGCGGAGCCTTCAACACCTACGTAAACCCGCTTGGCATTGCAGCCATGTCATGGAAATTTTACTTTTTCTACGTCGGCTGGATCATCGTCCAGTTCGTCGTCGTGTACTTGGTGTTCCCGGAGGTGAGCCCTCGAGCATTTCGTCCAAAAAAAGGGTGGAAGTTGACTTTTTACAGACCAAGGGACCGAGCCTTGAGCAAATCGCTCTGCTCTTTGATGGGCACGATGCTCAAGTTGGCAGGGTCAACGCAGTGGCGGACGAGATGCTTGACGAGAAGGGCGGCGGTGTTGCTGTGAGGACCCGAGAGAACAGTAATTAGTTAGGTTTCGGGACGTTTATTAATCTCATTTATCTGACCTAGTCCACATAATTGGAGGGCTTTGTTTAGCTTTGGCCGGAATTAATCGGTCAGCCGCCAACTACCTACATCAGAGCGGTGGCTGGCTCATTTGACGCCCCGTTTCATCCGATATCCATTCTCCCTTTACTAGGTGTTCTATTAATCATTAAGGTAGCCTCATGTGTGTTCAAAACCGCGATGTCTTGCCAGGAAGCTCAACTTCACTAGCTTTGCTGTTCCTGGTGGACATGCGTCCAGCCACCCACCCCCCCCCCCAAACTGAAGTTTTTATCTTCTTAATTCAACGCGCATAACTCCGTTAAGGAATTTCTGGTTAATTTTGATGCTTAAAACGAATAGAAAGCAGTCTTTACGACCAAGGTCTGAACGTGGCTCGAACTTTGATAGCCCGCTCGAAAATACCTTTCATTACTCCGTCGGCGCCAAGATATTCGATTGGTGATCGCCTGCCAACTTTCGTACCTGATGGGTAGAATGGCACGTTACCCGGCCGAAAGACTCTTGCCAGGCACCGTCATCAATTGGAGGTTGAGTCTGACGGCCGCTTTATGAAACGTGGACCGCTATAGTAGTCGTCCCAAGATACCGAAGTGAGGCTTCGCTGCGTCAGGGAGTGGCACAGACACGGACTTGGGCCTCGGATCAACGCTGGCACGACTTTCGACCATACCTGACATCATATAATGTTTCTCGTTTTCGCTGCGCCATCCCACCCCCCCGGAATGTGGGATTGACTTCCCAGACTTGATGACCTCGTACTGCGGATCGGACACGTACGCTCTGGACTCCATCAACTGCTGAACATGTAGCTGATCTGTTAACACTCATACGTGGCCACAGGGGCGAATGCTATTGCTTCCAATGATTTCTTCTACGTCCGTTAGTATAGCCACGGATACGGTCAGCTGCCATCTACGCGGCTCATCCACTGTCAGATCTCTGGAACTGACGAACAAAGGGGCAGTGTTGAATTACACAAGCAGCGCAAAACCCTGTTCAAAAGCCTATTTCCACTCGGCAACGTCAAAGCCGCCCCGGGACGGGTGCTTCCTTTTCTCAAACGCCGACAGTTTCCGGCGCGCAGCCGTCTGCGGCTACCGTCGAGATGTTTGACAGTCTATCCCGGCCGGCCATCCCACAAAGGTTAGGTTAATACATACCGAGCTGTCTACAGAAAGGTGGATTCGCGGGGTACGAAACGATGGTCAGCCTAATTACAAGGGGAAATTTAACGTTGGCCCTGGGAAGGCTGAGTTGTGCCCTTTGTCTCACACACCCGACTTAGGAACCATGTTTTGAATGTTTGCCATTCGTGGTCATCTCGATGCGAAGAAACTTAACAAGAGCTATATTTTTGTGAGATCACGCCAGAAAGTTCAAGCGAAACCACCGACCGGGTGGCCTGGCTTTGTAGCAGCATGCGTATCAAAGCAAGTGAAATCCGTGCATCATCCAGCCTACTCGAAAAAGCCTTCCATATTGTTCGTGCTAATCATATTTTTACAGCGCATTCCTATGTATGAGTATCGTATCGAGGTATATCAAAGTTCTGGTGAGTCACTGGCAGGCTGGGCTGCGAGGGCCTGCTTTGCCGCTCAGAATATATACATCTAGAAGTGTTGATCGTTTACCCGAATACTTCGTTTGCTCTGCTTCCAGTGAAACAGATGCAATCATTCCTTGATAGAACCCGACCCCGATGATTGTGTAGAATCGATACTGAAACTGCTGGCGTCGCTCATCTTTCTACCCCAGGAAGCAAATTTTGGTCTAACTGGCTGTGCCAGTGTGTTGACTTCCTCCACAAAGACAGTCGTGGTTGTTTCGCATTGAATAGCCATGCCCATGACAGAGCCCTCTCCCATGCCGAATCCCCTCATGGTGTCTGTGCTCTCGTTACTCTCGGGCGTAAGCCCTTTGAGGCTGCCTAACTTGGGGCCCGTCCGAGCAAGTTTATCACTCCACTTGCTGCACTTTTTGTTCCCATTGGGATCTGATCCGCCGATAACTGTTGTTGTGTTGCCGAATCGTGGGGGGGAATTACACATGAAGGCGAATGTCTGTAGGCCGACTTCTTGTGTGGGTGGTCCATCGGCAGAGAATACGATTGATCGCCTGGTCGACGAGTAGAGGACAACGTCCATCCAGCCGTTGCAAGCTATCATGGCTCCTGCGAAGCAAAAGTATGCTAAAGAGACTTCATGGCCTGCCATGGATGCGAGACGGCCTGCCGCCAGAGGCATGGTGCAGATGACATAAACAAAGGGGTACAAGAGAAAGGTGTGTTGGCGGGCGTAATCCGGGATGTCTGGGAGCCGTCTCAAAATTGTCGTCAGGCCAACAGGGCGCCATATACGGGATTTGTGGCTGTCGCTGACGCTTGTTGTCTTGCGCGTTGAGTTTGTGCCGCTGCAATTTGATAAACTGGCTCCGCAAGAGCTTGATTCGGGCCCAGCAACGTCGCAGCAAGGAATTACGCCGCCGCTCTTCCTTGCCACCCTCTGCAAATGCAGGAAAATCGCCGAGTAAATCATGGTCGTGACGACCAATGCAGTAAATATCCAGAGGTAATGGAGAGTCAGGCGGATATCCTGGTATTTGGAGTTGATCCAACACTGCGGCAGCGTTAGTACAGGAAATCCGGGTAAGCAGACACTCAAAACTCACCCATGCACCGGCTCTAACATAAAGGCCTTCTTCATCCTTGCCGTTTCCCGTAATGATAACAGCAAGGATCCCTGTTCCATACACAAATATCCACATCATGGCTATAATCATGTGAAAAGCCCACGTCGGGATTTTCTTGTTTGCAACGATCGACACATATGTGTGGATCGCTATACCCGTGATAAAGACGGATGATGCCAAGTCGCCGGTTGAGACGAACCAACCCTGGGTCCAGCAAGCGCTGGAGCCGACCTCGATCGAATTTCTCGCGAGCCATTCGACGTTCAGTAGAAACGCCAACGCTTGTTGAATGTCAGCAAGAAGCAAGTTGAAGATGAGGACGAGGAACTGGTTTGGCGGCTCGTTTATCGCCCTCTGCCACCAGTTCTCTTTTGCGGCCCTCTCTTCCTCGGTCTCGGTAGCGGCAATCCAGTTGCTGGGTATCACAAATGCTGCGTCTGCTGTTCTCGGCGACTCGACTTTGGTGACTGGGTCCTCCTCTTTCCTCGGCTTTGGCGGTCCATTGTGCCATGATATCCACTTGTATGTCAAGAACGCCAACAGGCTAAGGCTGGTGAAGAAGGAGAGGAACCCCATTGTTGCCACCACAGCGAGGCCATTTCGAAGGACTGGGGGCAGCGGACGGATCGAGTACGGCGAATTATCAGAATCGTAATGGTCTGGAGACTCGTTCATATCCGCTAATAATGTAGAATGATCGACGAAGCTGTACGGCTATGTGGCGATGTCATGGGGAAAGGCCAGCGTGATGTGGGGGGTGATCTGTAGGGTTATGTCGGCGTTACCGGACAGCAAGCAAAAGGGCAAATTATCGTCTGGCGAAAGGCGCCAAAAGCTCAAAGTAAAATGAAAAAGGATGGACCGTAGTTTAAGAGAGTACGGCCAACTTGTTCATTCACCTGTCGAGCGACAAACAAATCAAGGAGCAAGAGTAGGTTCCCAAACGCCAAGACATGTTATTCGACCCAAATAAAGGAAACATTCCGAGTCAGGAACCGGAAGAAACGAATCAGCCAGAGGATGGAAGACCAATCTGTTTGTCGGATTCTGCAGTTGGCGGGAAACATCCCGCGCCCTGCCACCGAGGTTGTACGCTATGATCAAGATCTGATCAGTCAATAAGGTTCATGCTGGGCAGGTGCGTCGTCACGGCATGCGATAGCCTATCTGAGAACGGGAGAAGGGCCCATGTTCCATTCCCGTTCCAGGCTAAAGTATGTCTTGATGGGACGGATTCTCGTGGGCTCAGGGTGGCGTAGATCGTGATGGCACTACCTCCAGCCTTCTTATGGTTTCTATATCCAATGCGAGAACAGATCTAGCCCAGAACAAGGCATCAAATCAGCCGAGAGCCGTTCATTTACAGTTGTCCGAGCACGACACGATGGTCCTACGAGTCTGTGTCGAGGGAGGACGTGCGCCTCCCGACACTCACACAGCTGAATCTGTCCGTCTGAGACACCATGAACGGTTGGAGCCTGCCTGGGTGCCTGAGCCCAACGGTATGATAGGTATCCCACTGGATCCGGTCACGTTAACGAGACTGATAGGGCACATCTGAACGTTATCCAACATGAGTTTGATGCTTCAGCTGAATCCTTTTGTGATGAAAAGGATGGGTGATTGCCGATGGCCATCCCGAGAAATGCATTCATCCTTGCCGGATATGTACTTTAGGTCTCGGTTGACAGGGTGGTCTACAACCTTACCAAGAGAAGCGGGGTGCTGATCGTTTTCGGGAACATCTTCACTACCACGTGAATGTTTTACCTCCAGAGGCTTCTCTCCGAAAAGAATGTACATATGGCCAGGAGCAATCCGTTATCATGTTTTGGGAGGTTTTCAAATGGGCAACTTCTGTAACACTAATGTACTCTCTGTCCATTACCGCTTTACCGCCACGTACACGATATCAGGTAAAATCACTACTAGTTCACAGATGTTGACTAGTTTCCGAGCCATTCTCGAAGCGCACCGTGCGTATGGCCTTGGCCGATGAGCTGTGAAGCATTCTGATTGAAGTCAAATCGGGACACGTTGTCCCGTAACCGTTGTCTCGCGCAAAAGCTCCCGAACAAAAGCCAACATAGACTAGGAAGTGAAGCTTTCCATTATTTCATAGACTGTCGAAGTGCCCATGCCCACCTGTCTGTCGTTTCCGGCCAGCCGGTGTGCCGGCTGCCTTACTCGAAGTCGTTGGATGTGAAGAACAGATTGTGTTCCGTTGCTTTCCTTCTCACAATGCCTGGGTCAGGGAGATCCTGGCCAATAGAAATATAATCGACGGAAGAAAATGTGATGTGCTGCCAATCTTCCTGCGTTATCCGATGATCAGAGCATCCAAACAACTGTGAAGCTGAAATGTTTCGTTTTCATGTTCTTGGGTATTAATCTCAAGCTTCTCCCCTTTGGACAAAAGATGTGATTATAAGTTGGATAGCATGAGACTGCATTGGGCTATCAAACAAAGAAAAGAACGATAATAGGCTGGATATCACATAGAAGCCAGGGTAATATTGTCTGAACCATCATCCAGGGAAAACCTAAAATGATTGCGAGATCGCTACTACTACCGAAGCAGGACCGTGCAAAAGAATTTGCTCTACAAATATCTCATCGGAAGATCCTCGTCGCAACTAGCCTCCTCGAGGTCAATGGAGTTTCAAAGACTCTGGTGAAGGCCGCACAGATTGCCTTTACCAATCATCAAAAGGAAGGACATTTCTGCAACATCATCGGGTCAGATAGGGTTTAGATTGAATCTACTGGTCTCGTTGACCGCTTTGTTGCCCTTAATTTTCAGACCAGGGGTCGGCATAGCTTAATTTTGATTCCGGATGCACGACTTTCACGATAGTCCAAATGAACGCATCAATTCGCATCACTCATAGAGATCTGTCCGGGTGGTATTCGATGTTTTCCGGAGAGACCTAGCGGAAATTCTTATTAGGTTTGCGGCTAGTTATGGAAGAGTCTGCCGGACTATGCCCAGAGTTCGACTGCCACAGCGACACATGTGTGGCCTCTGAGGTGTTCGCAGAGAGTACTTAATGAAGCTTGCAAGTGCAGGGGAGTAAATCCTTCACTTTAGATAACAAGAAGTTGCCTCTAGATCATGTCTTCCAAATCATGATTCTTCTGTTCCAAAAGGCGTCGGTACTGGTTTCGCTAGCAATGGGAAAATGCCCATAATCCGACAAGAGTGATGGTGATGAGACAATGAGTCACCAGTATCTGTCTCGCGCCCCAACAACATCACCATAAGGTCAGCGACGCGGTTCAACGAGTAATGGAATCATCCATTTGAAAGCCCTCCGCTCTAGTTGGAACGTCATAGTCTATTTTCCGTATCTTAGCTTTCCCGTCAGTAGTTGTTTCTAGGCTCGAATGTATACATGAAAGCAGCTTGCAGTCACTTCTTGGGATGCATTGCTTATTACATTTTGACCCGAGTCAGCTAGTCCGGAGTAGTCATATCAATCCTTACTCAAGCAATCAGATTTCAATGGCGGGGTCTCATGGTTCTGCGCATTGAAGTGTGGTTGGCGAGATCGCATGTTGCCGGCTCACCAGTTTCCCTCGCGGTGGTCATGGGTAGATAGATGTGGGATTTGGAAAGCGCACCCTCAGCTGGTTGTTCCAGATTCCACCTCTATTGGAATGTTAGATCTGCGTCCATGAGTGAGACCATTGGGGAGGTTTATGTTCGAACCATGAGAATCTTTAACGGCTAGCTTGCATGAAAACAGCCGCTGCAAAGCAGAAGTACATTACCACATCCGGTCTGCGGGCGGCCAACCCGTTATCCCCCCCACGCCAAGCACTCGAAAGCGACTTTGGACCAACAGGTTCAACATAGTGCAGTCGTATTGGTCCAGCAAAGTGTTCAAAGCACACCAGCGCTCCACCTAGCTGGGATCTTCAAGAGTTCTATGCATCTTCTGTCCACTATGCCCACTAAATCAGGCTATTTCAAGGCCAGGGCTTTATCGTGGCGGAGCGGAGAGGCAACCCAGCCTGCCTTGTACCGGGGATGTTACCGAAGTCGTTGTCTGCCTCACCAACCACCCTGCCCTTTTTCTAAGCGCCCTGAAAACATATTACCTGGATTGGGCGCCCCCTGCATTATTGCGAAACCTGCGCCGTGATTGGGAAGATTTCAGGCTTCCTGCTGTCAGCATATTAGCCTGACCGCCCCCAGGGCCCTCGTAGTCTCCGTTGCCGACTGGCTTCTTATTCTCGGGATCCGCCTCCTGTGATACCGGCACTCTTTCTCACGAAATCTCTTATTAGCTATACATGTGCAACGACAGACCAAAGGCCGGTTAGTTGTCTGGTTGGGTCTTGTAATACTTTGTTCAACCGAAAAACTATCTGGATTCCCAACATCCTGCGTACCGAACCCAACACCTCTATCGTCTTGCACATTGATCATTTCTTTTTGACCCTTTGGAAACATATGTGGGCGTATAATAGCACACAGTTACACCTTTTGTCACTCCGAAATGGCATCAATCAGAGCGATATATACGCCACAGTCAACGGTTGGGTAGCGGCTGGGCGAGACAGGGGAAGCGTCGACATCCTCTGGTCAAGTCTTTTGACAATAGTTCTTTGTGTATGGGTGTCGACGCACCCTAATGCTCTTTCGCCGAAAGACAAGTGGTATCATGGTTTCTATGACAAGCTCAATTTGGCCATGATAGGGCTCTTGGGACCCGACTTTCTGTTTGGGCTAGCTGTGGGCCAGCTGTCAAGTGCTAGGAGGAGTGTCAAGGTGAGATGTTGTCAGAAAGCCCATTAGGCCTCAAGGTTGATAATAATCAATCGTCAGCAATTTCGCAAGGACCAACATTTGTGTGACGGTAAGAAATGGACCTACACACAAGCGTTCTTTCTCGATATGGGTGGCATTTTCCTGAAGAGTCCCGACTTTCCCGACGGATTCCCGATAGATGCTGAACAATTGCATTATCTGGTGAAGCACGGTTTTGTTGATTTCCCAGACATGGAGTCCATGGACATTTCAGAGCGCAACACCGTCGATACTTTGTCAAGGTATGAAGGCCAGGGGAAGCTTGCGCATCCTGTCAGAAAGCTTAATCTCTTCTATACATAGACTCATCACCTTGTGGCAAGCGCTCTGGTTCTTCATTACCGAGATGGACCGAGTCAAAAACGGACTGCCCATCACGCCTCTTGAGTTGACTGCTCTCTCCTTTACTTTCGCCATGGTAGCAACCTTCATTTGCTGGTATCCGAAGCCCGCTATATCATATCCACGATATATCGAGACCAAGATTCGCGACGGTCAACAGATCACTTTGGATGATATTCGATCATACGCTAGATCTCATGTCGGTGCCACTCCAATCTACTAATAGTATTTCTCCGAGCCATGAACTGACCCGGCCCCCAAGACCCATCCTCGACTCCAAACAAGATGGCATCGCACCCCCCTCGACGACATCACCCCGCGCATATTCCGCATCGACGCGTACTGGTGCTTTTATAAGAGAATCGGCGATATGATGCACCTTCATCCGTACGGTCGGCCAATCAAACAAGAGCTTTGGGATAGATTCCCGTCCGATCTTTGGCGTCCCATGGAACTGGTGTACTACCCTCTCGGTGGCGTTTTCATCGTGGGATTCAGCGCTTCATTCATGATTGGATGGAACTTCCACTTTCCGTCGCCCACGGAGCAACTGATATGGAGGTTAGCTGCCTCGTACCATATGTTCTTTTCCCTGTACGGAGCGTTTCACTGGCTTTACGAGGATCAGAAGTGGCACCAGGCCCAAAAGCGCATGCACAATTCGCCATCACTCAGATCGGATCTGGACGCCGAGGCTCAACGTCAGCAAGGTGAACCAAAGAATAGTCAGACAAGAGATTTTTTCAACAGGGTGGTGACTCTGATTCGGTCGCAGGTCAACAACTCAGCAGACAGGGACCCGTCAATGGCTGTACCCCTGTTCGTGATCATGCCAAATATTCTCATTTCTGCACTTTATGCGTGCTGCAGGGTTTATTTCTATGTCGAGGACTTTGTATCACTGCGTCAGCAACCAAAAGGGATCTACGTCACTGGCAACCGATTCTTACCTTTTATAGGGGAGATGTGGAAGTAGACTACTGGATGTGAAGGTTTCAAGACAAGTGGTGGGCAGGTGAATGTATTCGTACATAAAGATAGGGCCGATCTCGGTGAGGGCCAAGTCCTCACCGATATCACCACGGTGACCCAATTAGGCAACTTTAACAGTCCATTAGTCTCGTCATCCCGGCGTGTCAAAACTGGTGCTAGCGTCTGAGTTTGTGAGGCAGAAAATGGGGCAATTTAACCCGTCGTCCATTGAAAGAAACGCCGAGTTTATCCCTAGTGACGCAAGAGGGACAAGGTTGGCTCATTCACTCCACCAAGAGATCCGGTTCCCTCCACGATTGCCCCTCACTGCGCGCTTGATGCTTAGTCTCAAGTAATGCAACTCTCTGGACGATGCTCTATATAAGACTGCAAGGTCGCTGCTATTTCTGAGCCTCTTTAATGAGAACCGGCCTACCGTTTCTCACAACTTAACAAAACACTATCACAATGGCAGACAAGACATATAACGTTGGAATCATCGGATACGGGTGAGTGGAGCGCAACACCACGCGCGGTTGATGAACGGGCAATCCTTGTACCGAACCAGCCCTCTTGCACGCTTCCGGGATTGTCTCACCGCGGCAGACTCATCTGCGAAATTCGCATGCTGACATTCCATCACAGCCTGTCCGCAAAGGTCTTCCACATTCCATTCATCAATCTCACTCCTCAGCTCAAGCTACACAGCATTGTGCAGCGGAATCCCACGGCTTCGTCATCCGCACCAAATGACTACCCAGAGCTGAAGCATCACACATCCCTGGAGCCCATGCTTCAGGACCCCGAGGTTGCCATCGTCAACATCCTCACGCCGCCCAATACCCACTTCAGCTTCACCAAGCAGGCCCTCCAGGCTGGCAAGCACGTCTTGGTAGAAAAGCCCTTCGTGCCCACCGTCGCCGAGGCTGAGGAGCTCATCCGGATCGCAAAGGAGAATGGGCGCCTCATCTGCGTTTACCAGAACCGCCGCTGGGACAGCGACTTCCTCACGGTCAAGAAGATGATCGACGACGGCGTCTTCGGTCGCGTCTACGAGTTCGACACCCACTTCGACCGCTACCGCCCCGAGCGCCCCACGACGTGGAAGGGCGAGCTAAGCATGGCCGAAGGCGGCGGCGCGCTCTACGATCTGGGTTCCCACCTCATTGACCAAGCCTACCACCTCTTCGGCATGCCCGAGGCCGTCTATGGAAAGCTCGTCAGCCAGCGCGGCGGCAAGTTTGACCCCGAGGACCCTGACAGCGTGAACGCGCAGCTGTCGTACAAGGACGGCCTCATCGTGAGCGTGCGCATCGGCGTCATGAGCGTCGAGGCCCATCAGCCGCGCTTCCGGGTGCGCGGCACCAAGGCGTCCTTCCACAAGACGGGCCTCGACCCGCAGGAGGACCACCTCAAAGCCGGCAGGAAGCCGAAGGAGCCCGGCTTCGGTGTCGAGGACCCCATCAACGGCGGCACGCTGCTGCTCGCCAAGGAGGGCGGCAAGGTCGAGGAGCGCACCAAGCTGACGGCCGAGCCCAAGACCTATCTCCGACTTTTCGAGGAATTTGCCAAGGCGGTCGAGACCGGTAGGGACGAGGACGTTCCCGTGCCTGCGGGCGAGGCACGGGACGTCCTGCGCATCATCGAGGCTGTCAAAGAGAGTGCTAAGACTGGAAGTGAGGTGCGTTTTTCCTGAGCAGATAGAGGGGGGCGAAGCAGAACAAAAGAAAAAAAGTAGGCCTCGCCTTCATAGCTCAAAGCTACCCGTTCTGTGGTGTAGGGAGCCGGCGGCCAGCGGCGGCTGTTACTGGATGTTCCAATTTGGCCCATTGCCGAATGTCGCGGAAACAAAAGTCTCGATTTCAGCAAGGCTGGTGAATGGGATCGGTCATGTGTCTTTAGCGGTTGCATTCGGTAGAGAATCAATAACGATCAACCACCTGGCCTCCTCGCGGTACCTGTTATCGCCCGTCGTGGCTTGCGAGTCTTTGGATGCGGGAGAAAGAAAAGGGCTTGAAAGCGTCCGCAAACGGGGGCAGACCCTTCGCCGATCTCCCATGTGCGAAATGCCGGGACCATGACCCAGAGGAATGCCATGAAACAGTTTGGTTAGCGAGGAGTCCGATTCCGTCCACACGTATACTTTACCCGGGTCGGCGGCGTCGTTGATGTCTTAGAAGACAGATCGGTTTGGCCAGACCGCGTCGTGGCTCCCTTCATTCTTTGCTCGCCGACTGCGCGTCAGTAGTCAAATGAGGTCAATGGTGCAATTTGCTGCGCTAGGAACTTCGACCTGTTGAAGCTAATTATGTGCCACGATGAGAATGCTCATGTATACTCATGTATAAAAAGGAAGGTGTTACCACCGGGGGTTTTTGTTGTCGACCAGATCACCACTTCCTCCATAACCCCCACCACTACGAGCCATTCTGAGCACCAACCAAGGCCCTTCAATCTTTCTAAATATGCGCTTCCCCCACTGTTTGAGCGTCTTGTCCTTTGTGGCTGGTGTCCTTGCTGTCGAATTGGTTGTCATCGTGAATCATGTGAGCTGCCCCCATTGGCCTGCCATTCCCCGTCACTCTTCGATCCAAAGCTTGTGCTAACGAAATGGATCTATAGGAAGCCGACGTGGGACATGTCGTCGATAAGATTGAGGATGACAACATCAAAGTTGTCGACGTGTACAAGCTCTTCAACATGGTGGTTGTCGACACTGACGAACTCGGAGCCAAGGTGCTGAGGAGGTACGAAGAGGTTTTGGACGTCGAACCAGAGCAGCCATACATAGTTGATCGCGCAGAGGCCACAACCGAGGCTAGCTCTGTGCTCACCACGGAGCCTGGATCTGTACCCACTGGGGAGCCTGAACCAGAATCCTCCCCAGAGCCATCCTCAGAGCCATCCCCAGAGCCATCCCCAGAGCCATCCTCAGAGCCATCC